>JAQFXT010000070.1:0-101978 GCA_034683725.1 Strigamia crassipes
TTTTGTGCATAAAAAGTGCAGTTTTGTGCATAAAAAGTGCAGTTTTGTGCATAAAAAGTGCAGTTTTGTGCATAAAAAGTGCAGTTTTGTGCATAAAAAGTGCAGTTTTGTGCATAAAATTACATTTTTGGGCATAAAAAGTGCAGTTTTGTGCATAAAATTACATTTTTGGGCATAAAAAAGTTTCATTTTTGGGTCTAAAAAAATTGTTTTGTGCATAAAATTCCATTTTTAGGCATAAAAAGCGCTGTTTTGTGCGTAAAGTTTCATTTTTGGGTCTAAAAAACACATTTTTCGTGCGTAAAATTCCATTTTTGGGTTTAAGAAATACAGTTTTGTACATAAAATTCCATTTTTGGGTCTAAAAAAGTACAGTTTTAAACCTAACATCCCATAAAAAATTAAAATATTTTTAATTAGTCTAACTAAACGCCTGGCTCAACTAATCGCCTTGGCCCAAATAGACGGCTGGATGGCGGATCTAAAAAAAAAATTAAACTCCCGGGCGTTTAATCGGAGCTTTATGGAATAAAAAAGATTCGTTAGTATTAATTTGTTCCGTTATTTCAGGTTATTTGGTACCAAAACGACAAACCAGTGAAGGAATCCAACGATTTCCAACTGCTATTCGAGGGCGATAAATGCTCGCTGGTTATCAAAGAGGCTTATTTAGAGGACGCCGGCCTCTACAAAGTCGTTGCAATTAATTCTGCAGGAGAAGCAAGCAGCAGTTGCAATCTGACCGTTGACTGTCAGTTATTTATATTTTTATTTTCGAAATGAATTAATTCTCTCGTTTATTTTTAGCCGCCCCGACCGAAGTCGTTGAAACGAGGTGAAAAATTGAATTAAATTTGCATAATTTATTCCCGCAATTATTTTTTACTCGTTTATTTCAACTTTTAGCCGAAAAGAATTCGTCCTGACGCACGGAAAAAACATCCCGCCGAAATTCATCAAGCTGTTAAGCGATGTGTCCGTGAAAGAAGGCGACCGCGCGCAATTAGAATGCAAAATCACCGGCCAACCGGAACCGGTGATCAAATGCTACAAAGGCGACGTCGAGATCAGAGAATCAACTCGTTACATCGTGAGTTAAAAATCAATTAAAACCAAAAACAAAAATAATAATAATTTATTGTAATTTGTGCTTTGCAGATAAGCAAAGAGTCGGGCGGCGTCTTGAAACTCGTTATCGACAGAGCCGCACTCGACGACGACGACACTTACGCGGTCAAAGCTACGAACAAAGTCGGGGAAGCCAAATGCTACTGTCACATCGCCGTCACCCCTCGTTTACCCACCACGGTGAAAACATCGCCGCCGACTTTCAAAAAACTTTTCGCCGATCAATTCGTCTTCACAAAAGAACCAGTAACGTTCGATTGCGTTATCGGTGGAACCCCAGCGCCTAAAGTAAGCTTTTTTTTTTTGCATTTTTGGAAGGTTAAGAGACTCGTAGATATAAAGCCCAGGCAAAACATTGGGGAAAATAGAGTGATTTTCAAGGCGAAGGAATTTCTAAACAAACGAAATTTATGGACATTTTTAGTCAAGACAGGTTCGCGTCTTGCCAGATTTAAAAACCAAAAAAAAATCTTCGAGTGACTTAAAATAAACCCGAACTGCGCTGAAATCAACTTGAAAACACTATACACTTCAAGGTTCACCTCAAAGATTTTATTTTTCAATTAAATAAATTGAAAAATAAAAATAAATTCGACGGACCCGAAGAGGGGTTATTCATCTCATTGACCTTAATTGGTAAATTGACTCATTTTGTTTACATTTTTAAAATTAAAAACAATTAAGATTTAATTGCTGGCTTTATGTGAACAGTAAATGCATTTATATCTTTTCGAATTAAAGAATTAGAGAAAAAAAAGCGTTGGTTTGCATGTGGTGTAGCATTTCTTGATGACTTGTCGTAAGCCGTCTATTGCTGGCACGCTCAACTAAATTTGGCACCCAGGGCCGATATTTGGCTCGTATTGCCATCCAGTCCATCTAGTGCCATGCTATCGTAGGGTGTAGACTCTTCATCGCTCTCATTTTCATAAAGGAAGCTAGGATTGTGAGGAGACGGTAAGAAATAGCGAGAAAATAGTAAGACAAACACTAAATAGAAGAACATTTAGCTAGCAACAAGTGCGACGTTCATTTATCGCATTTTTCTTGCAAATTTAAATCGCTGGTGAATGATTTAGTTTTATTTTAGACACAGAACGGCGAATGTTAAAAATAGACCGTTCAGAGCATTGCCTGAATGTGGAAAGATACCGGAAATAAATCTGCAAGAGATTTAAGCTCGAGAGGAATTTATTTATAGTTTTGTCGTAGGTGTTTGAAGGAATTTTTGATTTTTTGGTTTTTGTTTACGCTTTAAAGGTCCAGTGGTACATTAAAGGTGAACCGGTAACCAGTCAAAGAGACGACATAAGGGTTAAAATGGAAGGAGAGGTGCATTCAATCACCATTCAGAGGTCGAAAGAAGAAGATTCGGGCAGGATTTCGGTGACTGCTGAGAACGAACGAGGAACTGCGACGTGTTCCGCGCTACTCACCGTTGCCGATACCGGTAAATAAATAAAATTAAAAAAAAAATAAAAAAAAAAATAAAAGAAAACTGTTGCATAAATTTAAGCCTTTTACTGAAACTAACACCAATAAAATGTCATTAATTGTAACTAGGGTTTTGTACCTCGGTCTAGGATAAATTAAAGAAACGGGAATGGAGATCGCAAATTCACAGTTGTTGCAGACATTGCAATTCCGATTCTATGTTTACTCGCTGCAACGGAACCAATTGGCACATAGTCAACATTTTACACATTTAAAATAAATTTTATTTAACGTTGCGTTAAAATAGTTTATGCGACTTTATTACGAGTGGAAACGACTTTGGATTTGTCTTTAATGATTTGAATTGGCACATTGTTATGGGTTTTATTTGGGATTTTTTAAAGGCCGTTTTGAGTTTTTTTTAAAAGTTTGGTCTAATTTTTGTTTAGCCTTAACTGATTGGCCGGCTGCCAAAGAAACATTTATAAATGCGTTTTGCTACAGACAGGAAACATGTGTTATTCTTTGTATATGCTATAAGGAAACGAGTTGAAATGTGGATATATCGGCACGATCCGATCGGACAAATAAAAACGTTTTAATTATTTTCAGCTCGAGCTCCTTCGCCGTCGGAAATCAGCAGCGAAATTATGGTTTTAGATGGCGGAACGGAAATGCTGAGAAGGTTTGGAATTTTTTTTTTTTTAAATTAAAAAAATGTGTTGAAATTTTTAATTTTAAATATTTTTTATTTTTTTTTTTGAAAAGTATGCAAAGCAGTACGATGGTGTCGAAGAAAACAAGTATTATGCAGTCGGTGCAGACAAGTCGAACGACCACCGAGGTAAAATCGGGCGGGAGTACCGAAATGCACAGCGTGAAGTCGCACGAAGAGATGGGATTGAAACAAATCGGGGACGCGCCGATTGAGAAATTCCACGCGTCCAAGAAAGAGGAGATGCATCAGATTGATAAACAACCGATGATGGTCAAGGAAGTGACGCAAATCACGAGCAAAGACAGTCCGATGACGGTACACATTCTCGACAGAACGACTTCTCAGTACCCCAAAGTGGAATCACTCACACACAAATCACAACCGCCGAGATTTACGAAACCTGTCGCCAGTTGCGCCGTCAAGGAGGGCGACACAGTCACGTTTGAAGGCGATGTTGAAGGTCAATTGAATTGACATTTTTAATTTTTAATTTTTTTTAAATTAAAATTTTTTTTTTTTTAACAGGTTACCCAAACCCCAGCGTCAAATGGTACAAAAATGGGGCTGAGATTTTCCGAACTGACGTCGAATCGACTTACGAAAATAATCACGTGGTTTTCAAGATCTCACGTGCAGTGCTGAAAGACAGCGGTCAGTATACGTGCACCGCTAGAAACACGGGCGGAACTGCATCGAGTGCGGCTGATTTGATCGTTAAACGTGAGTTTCGATGCTCCCTATACGTTTCCACCTCGATAATCCGATTTAAATGACATTTTATATGAATAGAGCATTCCGAGCCGCCTCAATTTGTGCAGAGACTTCAAGCACGACTCGTTAAATCGGGAGAAAAAGTCGAATTAGAAGTAGAAGTTAGAGGAGTACCCGAACCAGAGGTCACGTGGTACCGTAACGGAACGTTGATCAACAAATCAACTGGTTACCGGATCAAGAAACACGGATTAAAGCACATTTTGCTTATCCCCGAAGGTAATTAACCAAAAAAAAATTTTTTTTAATTTGATTATTTAATTAATTAATTAATTTATTTATTTATTCAGCGTATCCGGATGATTCGGGCAAATTCACGGTGAAGGCAACAAACACTGCGGGTGAGGCGCAGTGCGTGGCCGATTTCGTGGTCGAGGCACCCGACAGGCCACTAGAGATCCAGAAGGTGACGACAGTTCAACAAAAATCGATGGTGGAGGAGAGGAAACAGGTGAGTGAATTGCGAAATGTTAATAAACGAAAAACGGAACTAATTTTATATTTGTTTTCCCAGATGTACACTAAAGTGTCGAGCGTCGTACCCACGACGCAAGTCAGTATCAAGACCGAGAAGGTTTTTGGAGAAGCGGCTCCGGAAGTACCCACTCTGGTAACTCAGGTTCCGGAGTCGCAAAGTCCCAAGAAGTTACCAAAAAGTGAACCGACGTCGACATCGACCACCACGCTCGATTACCAACACCAATCGATGCGCTCGTCGACTCTGATCATCAAAGGCCAAACTACACCCGAGCCTATAAAACCCCCGCCGCAACCCCCGCCCCCTATGATAACACCGAGTTACGACACCCTCACTCGAAAACAACAAGAATCGACGCGCACATCGACGTCGATTTACCAAAAATCGCAAAAAACCTCGACATTTGAACAACAGGAATCGTCACCGCGGGTCGTTTTACCAATTATGCCCGTCTACAAGGCACCTACGCCCGTCTACAGACCCCCGTCGCCCGTCTACAGGGCCCCGTCGCCCGTCTACAGGGCCCCGTCGCCCGTCTACAGGGCCCCTTCGCCGCCCGTCTACAAGGCCCCTTCGCCGCCATTGCCCGAACCAGGACCGCCGCCCGAATATGGCTTCGTCTCGGTCTCGCCGCAACCCGAGACGCCGCGTTCGCGATCTCCTCACATCACGTCTCCGAGACCCATGTCGCCGAGGTCGAGATCGCCGAAACCCATCTCGCCCTTGGCTCGACCCGTGTCCCCTAAACCGCGACCCGTGTCGCCATTGGCGCGACCCGTGTCCCCGAAACCGCGACCCCTGTCGCCATTGGTGATGCCGTCCAGGCCCTTGTTCAAACCGGAACCACCGCCGGAGTTCAGAACCACGACACCACCGCCTTTGGTCAGACCCGTGTCGCCGATCAAACCGCGCACACCGACGCCCGTGAAGCGGGTCGCCATTGCACCCACGTTCGTTGCTAAGGAACCACCGATGCCGGCGCCCGGACCGGCGCCCGAGTACTATTTCGCGCCCCCGCCGGAAAGGGAGCCGGGGCCGGCACCGGCACCGCAGTTTGGATATTTCTCGATGGATTCGACCAGAGAAACGAGAAGAGAAATTCGCACCGTGACACCGGAAGTGACGATGACGCCACCGTTTTTCATTAAAGTAGAAATTTTTTTTACATTTTCTGAGGATTTTTGAATTTATTTTTTGTTTATTTTTTTGTTTAGGTTTTGCAAGACACGACGGTGTTTGAGCGACAGATGCTGGTGTTGGAATGCGTGGTCAACGGGAACCCAATGCCGGAAGTTTATTGGTCGCTGAACGGGCGAAAGTTGTCGCCAATCCGCGACTATAAAATCACGTTTCAAAATGGAGTTTGCCGATTGGCAGTCGACACCGTGTTCCCTAAGGATGGCGGAAATTTCGCTTGCACGGCCACCAACCCGGCTGGCACTGCAACCACGTCCGCTGTCGTTACAAGTGAGTGTTTAGTGTTTACACAACTTGACATTTGAGTTGTAAAGATGTCTCTCGAGCTAAATTTAAACGCGTGATTTTACAAAACGTTGAATAAGACGCACATGTGTCAAATTGTTTCCGGAATGGCTCAGAAAATGACATCATCGCTCGTCGTTTGTTTTCGTAAGAAATTTGACCGAAAATAACTTTTTTATTTTTAAAAATCAACTATTTTGATGATTTTTTTTCAAGTTATTTTTATATATATTTTAAAATTTTGTATTTTTGCGTTAAATTGAGTTGAGTTTGTGTCATTTTATGACCAAAAACTACTCCGCTTTCGCTGCTCCAAAATTGGCCACTTGAAATGCGATCCAAAAGAAAAGAAATTCGTGTGTGTGTGTGTGTGGCTAAAATTAAGTTTTCGGCGCATGTTGCATCTTCGTCGTCACTTGTGCATCGATTCAATGCGCATGTGTGAGATGTTTTAAATCTTTATCATTATGGAGGTGGAGCCAATTTCATCTATTTTACATCATTTCGAACTCCAGGCCTCAGAGTGCAGGGTAGGAATGAAATTTTCTCATTGAAAAAAAAAAATAACAATAATCAAATAATCAATTAATTAATTGATTAATTCAATTCCTAAATATTTTTTTCGGTCAAATTATCGACAAAACCTTGAATTTCATTGAAAAATAACAAGGTTACACTTTTATTTCTTCAAGTTACATAAGTGTTTATTGAATTCAAGTCATGATGTCACTTTTTTCTCCATAATTATGATAATTATGATAAAATTTGAATTTGATTTTTGAAATTTACTAATTTTTTATTTATTTTTTTAAAAATTGTAGTCGAGAGAATGGTGATTCAGCCACCGAAACCGTGAGTATACTCTCGTTTAAATCTCATTTTGTTTATTGGCGTAAATGTGGGAATTATTTAATGTTAAGTTAACCTGATTAGATAATCTTGGGAATCCGAAGGATGAAATTGTTTGGCCATGGGAGAGATTGTCTCCCTTTATTTTTAGAACTATTCTTTCACTTTTTTTTTTTTTTTTCTTTCTTCTTTCTCTCTCTCCGACCCCACTCTCACTTCAAAATCTCTGACATCTGTTTCCACAACTCCAATTTAAATTTATTATTATTATTTGCCTAAATCCGAGCGAGTATTTGACGATAAAACTCGAAACTTCTGACCCGTAACCGAAGCGAAAGTCACAAATGTAAAGATAGAAACAAAAATTTGAACAAATGCCACAAATTGCGTACAAGTCTAAAGATAAATTCTTTCTACTCCTTTAGGAAGTATTTCTCACTAATTCCAATTAAATAATTGAGATAGCAATAAAAACAAAAAAAATAAAAAAAATAAAAAAAAATTTTTTTTTTGGTTTAAAAATAATTTCATCATTTGATGTTTTGTAAAAAAAATATATTTTTTTTTTGGGGTTGGCACGTTTACACGCACGTAAATTCGCATTTTTAAATTTGTCCACGAGATTGACAGATTTCCTTCCCCGCAATGCTTTCAGTTCGAGACAGCAGCAAGCGGCTGCTCCGCCGACTTTCGAAAAACTAGACCGAAACGCTAGACTTGTTGAAGGTGGAAATGCCGTTTTCGAATTGGTCATCAAAGGCATCCCTTCACCCACAGTCGTTTGGACGAGGAAAAACGGCGTCATCAGAGACAGCAATAAGTGAGTAGCTAAGCTGCCAAGTGCCAATCAAATGGATTAAATAATGAATTTAATTTTGCGTAGATTTCAAGTGAAATACGACGTTGCATCGGGCGTAGCATCGCTACTCATAAAGAATCTTCAACGAGAGGACGAAGGCGAATACACGTGCACTGCCACTAATCAGTACGGCGAAGCGATTTGCACGGTTTTCATTCAAGCACAAGGTGAAATTAGACGAATATTGAATTAATTAATTAATTAATTAATTAATTAATTAATTAAAATTTTGCTCGCAGATGTGGTCGTTCAACAACGACGACTTCAAGAGACGGTTCGTGTGCATAAACAAAAGAAATACGAAGTTACTACGCAGAAACAGGACACCGAATTGAGGAAGAGTTACGCGCATTTTGAGAAGAGTTACGAGGAATTGATTTCTGGAAAAGATGGCGAACCACCGAGTCCCACGTTCTACACAAACGGAACTGATGAAGTATGATTTAAATCATTTAAATGATTGAATGATTATTGATTTATAATTTTTTTATTTTTTTTTTATTATTATTTTTAGACTTTTAGAGTTGATACTTTCGAATATCGATTGCTCAGGGAAATCGAGTTCCGCGAATCGAAAACAAGACGCCTTACTTACGAAACGTCCGAAACAGAAACAGATGGCGAAGTGGCCGATGAGAGCGGTCCCATTTGTGCACCTCAAATACTTCAACGCCCAAGAAACAGCAAACTTCTTGAAGGAACCGATGCCACATTCCAGGCGAAAATCACGGGAAATCCGAAACCACGAGTATTAATTTCCACAAATTAATTAATTAATTAATTAATAATTAAATTAATAAATGTTTATTTTTGATTTAGATCACCTGGTTTAAAAATGGGGTTCGCATCTTTTCTTCTCACCGATATGAAATCACTTACAAAAACCAAATCGCCACTCTCCGAATCCGCAAAGCTCTTCCGGAAGACGCCGGTTATTACACGCTTCTGGCCGAAAACAAAATCGGACGTGTCGTGTGCTCAGCGCAACTCATCATCGAAGCGGTTACAACCACAACCAAAGACGAGTTCAGATTCACAAGAATGCAGACGAGTGATCAAGTCGATGGTGTTCATCATCGACCGTAAGAGCGACAATTTAATTTAATTTAATTTAATTTAAATTTAAATTTTAAATTTTGAATTTCATCAGGATGACACCGACGCAAATCGTGTACGCGACTTCACCGGCACCAGGACCAGATACGATCGATTTAACGCCCACTAAGAGTCTGAAACCGGCGTTTGTTAAAATAGCAACGGATAAAGAAGTGACCGAAGGTAGAAAAATTAAAAATTTCTAAATTTTTTTAAAGATTTCTCATTTATTTTCTTCATTTAACAGGTAAAATGGTACGTTTTGATTGTCGAATTTCTGGACGACCATACCCCGAAGTGCTTTGGTATTTGAATAACAAATTGATACTGAACGATTCAAACCACAAACTGATCGTGAACGAAGCCGGAAATCATTCATTAATGATCACATTGACCAATCAAAACGATGCCGGTACTTACACGTGTATCGCCCGTAACAAAGGAGGCGAAGCGTCGTTTCAAGTCAAATTGACCGTCATAGGTAAATTTAAAAAAAAATTAAAAATTAAAAATTTTATTTTATTTAATTAAAATTTTTTTTTTTTTTTTTAGAACGAGAGCAAGTAATTTCACCAAAATTCGTCGAACGATTCCAAACAATGCACGTGCGAGAAGGCGAACCCGTGACGCTTCACTGCCGCGCCGTCGGTGCACCCACACCGCGCATCGCTTGGCAAAAAGATGGCGTTCAAATCCATTCAACCACCGATTGCCGAATAGATACCGACGGAGGAACGTCATCGCTGACCATATACCGCAGCACGACCTCCGATTCGGCGTGGTACCAGTGCACGGCGCAGAACAGCGCAGGCAGCACCGCAACGCGCGCGCGTTTATTCATCGAAAGAGAAACGATCGCGCCCACCGAACCGTGGAGGTTGTCACTTCCGAGACCGACTAAAGTCATCCGCCCAGCGTAAGAAAATAAAAATAAAAATAAAAAAATTTAAAAAAAGTTTTTAAACAAATTTTTCTATTTTCTCACGGCAGGGGTTCGCCCGAAAGAGAAATTATTTGGCTGCGACACGTGCAAAGAGCACGTCCACGCCAACAACCGGAAGAGGAAGACACCCGTATCAGAAGTGCTCCCATGTTCACTCATTTACTAAAGGACATTAAGGATCTGACCGAAGGCGAACGTGTTCATTTCGAAGCTCGTCTCGTTCCAATTGGCGACCCCACCATGAAAATCGAGTGGTATTTCAATGGCCGCCCTCTAATAATTGGTAAATACCATTTTCAATCAATATATCCAATAAATATCGATTAAATTTAATTGAAAATCGATTTTCCAGGCTCTCGTATAATGACTCATTACCATTTCGGCTACGTCACGATGGATATCATAAATGCAACGTCCGAAGACGCAGGCTCGTACACCTGCCACGCTGTCAACGAATTAGGAGAAGACAGTACGCAAGCAACGCTCACCGTTACGGCTCGATCGAGATTGGAGTTCTCTTCGCAGTACCCCCAAAGCCTGGAGAAGATCCAAGCGTTGGAAGACTGGGAACGATATCACCGACAAGTGTCGGTCGAAGAAACCGTCGTACAGAAGCCAGTTTTCATCAAAGAACTGCGCAACTTGACCAACGTTCGAGAGAACCAGTACGCCCATCTTGAAGCTCAAGTCACCCCGATGTCGGACCCCACGATGAAGATCGAGTGGCACTTTAACGGCAGACCGCTGCAAGCCAGCTCCAGAATAACCACCATCTACAATTTCGGATACGTGGCGGTCAATATCATGCACATCCGCCACGAAGACGAAGGCACCTACACGTGCACGGCGAAGAACAAGGCCGGATCTGCGACCACCAAAGCCACGTTGACCGTTCAATGTTAGATTTTTACGAGTTTTGTTTGGAAAATTATAATTTCTACGTTTGTAATTGTGTTTCAGTGCCTCCTGGAGGCGTGACGGGCGACACGGGGGTCGTAGAGCAACGACAGTACATCGAGAAAACGGAAGAGTTGGAAACGTACCGCCGAACGACGTACAAGTCGACAGAAGAAGATTATATCGAAACTGCACCCAAGTTTATCACCGAGATTAAAAACCAGGTAAATTAATCGGAAATTCATTTAATTTTCATTTATTTATTTATTTATTTATTTATTTATTTGCATTTAGGTGAATGTACCTGAAGGTCAGGTGGCTCACTTCGAAGCCCGTTTAGAACCGGTCGGCGACCCGAACCTTAAAGTTGTTTGGTTTAAAGATGGCAAACCATTAGAAGCTAGTAAGTTAATTTTAAAAAAATGAAATAAAAATTTTTATTTATTTATTTATTTATTTATTTATTTATATATTTATTTATTTTTGATTTTAGGTTCCCGAATTACGACTTTTTTTAATTTTGGATACGTGTCACTCACAATCAAAGACGTGAAAATCCAAGACATCGGCACATATACGTGCAAAGCCACAAATAGAAAGGGGACTGCAACGAGCGTTGCCAAACTGACCATTCTAAGTACATCAATTCCAAATTAATTTGCAACATTTGTTGCAATTTTTCGTTTTTGTTTCATTTAGCGTCTAAGGGTATCGTGGTCGACACTCAGCACCCTGACGGCCTGGAGAAAATCCAACACCTCGAAGACACGTCACGTTACACTCGTCGAGTGATGGAGGAGACGATGATCAAACAAATCCCACGATTCACGACGCCCCTCAGAGGACCCGGACAGGTCCCCGAGGGGGAACGAGCGCACTTTGAAACGCGCCTCGAACCACTCAACGACCCAACCATGAGAGTCGAGTGGTTCCTCAACGGCAGACCGATAATGACCGGCCATCGGTTCCAAACCTATTTCGATTTCGGCTACGTGGCGCTGGACATCCTCTACGTCCACCCCGAAGACACCGGCATTTTCACGGTCAGAGCGACCAACAACGCCGGAACCGCGACCCAAACTAGCGAACTCATCGTTATCCGTGAGTATTTTTGCGTAATTAATCGCTGAAATCGATTTTAAATCGATTTGTTTTTGATTAGTCAAAACCCCGATCGATACTCGCACGATTCACAAAGTTGGACTGGAAAAAATGCAGCGTCTGGAGGAATCCCACTTCGTGGAACCGTCCTACGACATTGACGAAGTGTCGAAATCGAAACCGTACTTTCCGGTGCCGTTGAAGGACCCACCGCCGCTCAAAGAGGGCGAACACATCCACCTCGAGTGTCGATTGGAGCCGACGGGAGACCCGACGCTCCAAGTCGAATGGTTCTTCAACGGACGCCCCCTGACGGTCGGCACTCGCTTCAAGACCATCTTTGACTTCGGCTACGTAGCCCTGGACATCACTTTCGCCTACCCGGAAGACACCGGCGAGTACACCGTGCGCGCCACCAACCACCTCGGCACCGCGCACACCAGTTCATCCGTGCGGGTCATCGGCAAAAAATCGATCGATTACGAGTCCCAGTACCCCGAAAGCATGGAACAAATCCAGCGACTCGAGGACACGTCGAGGTACCGCAAAACCACCTACGAGGAGACCGTTATTAGACAGATGCCGAGTTTCGTTAAGCCTCTAAAGAATTTGGAGAGTTCGGAAGGATCGAACATCCATTTGGAATGCCGACTGCAACCCGTTGGCGACCCCTCCATGAAAGTCGAATGGTTCTTCAATGGACAACCGGTGAAAACGGGTCATCGATTTAGACCCGCTTACGACTTCGATTATGTCGCTTTGGATGTGCTGAGTATTTATCCGGAGGATTCCGGACTTTATTCTTGCAAAGCGACCAATTTGGTTGGCGAAGCGGTCACGTCGGCGTCCGTTAAGATTACTGGTACGGTGTGGAAAATCGTGGCGAATGTGTAGATGGTGATTTTGATTTATTTTCTTTTTAAATATAGCTAAGAAATCTTTGATTTTGGAATCGCAACATCCGGAAGGGTTGGAGCAAATTCAATATTTGGAAGATACTTCGCGGTACCACAGAGAGGTTTGGACCGAGGAAGAGATTCGAGTGGCGCCACGTTTTCTCACTAAGTTTAGAGATCTCGACTTGAGAGAAGGGCAAAACGCTCATTTCGAGTGCAGGCTCGAGCCGCTCACGGATCCAAACTTGAAAGTGGAATGGTTTAGAAATGAAAAATCGCTCACTGTTGGTAAGAAAAATAAGACAAATTTAAATTCTCGTCAATTGTTTTGTAAATTTCTGCAATAATGTGTAAATTTCTGCAATAATCTGCAAATTTCTGCAATAATCTGCAAATTTCAGCAATAATCTGCAAATTTCTGCAATAATCTGCAAATTTCTGCAATTATCTGCAATAATCTGCAATTATCTGCAATAATATGCTATAATATGCAATAATATGCAATAATCTGAAATAATATGCAATAATATGCAATAATCTGAAATAATATGCAATAATATGCAATAATCTGAAATAATATGCAATAATCTGCAAATTTCTGCAATAATATGCAAATTTCTTTAATAATTTGCAAATTTCTGCATATTTATGCAATTACCGGTATATTTATGCATAATTCTTCATTTTTTTTTCTTCTAATTTTTTTCAATTTTTTTTCTAATTTTTTTCAATTTTTTCCTCTTCAATTTTTAGGTCACAGATTTCGTCCATTACACGACTTCGGCTACGTGGCGTTGGACATCCTCGGGATCGTACCCGAGGATACCGGCGTGTACAAATGCCGAGCAACAAACCTCGTCGGTTCTGACGAAATGTCCGTCAAACTAATTTGCAAAGGTAAATACACTAAATTCAAATTTTCAAGCCCAACAATCCAATCCATCATTTACCTTCCAGGCGTCCGAGAGATCCAAACCGAAACTCAACACGAAGAAAGTCTCCACCAAATCCAATACCTCGAAGACACCACTCGATACCAACGTGAAGAAATCAAAGAAGAAGTGAGCAACCAACCACCAGTTTTCACCACTTCCATACGAGACATCGAGCTCAAAGAAAGCCAACGATCGCACTTCGAATGTCGCCTCATCCCCGTCAACGACCCCAACATGAAAGTTGAATGGTTCAGAAACAACGTCCTTGTAAAATCAGGTACAAAAATACTTTTTTTTTTTTTAAAAACCCAAATAAATTGATGTAAAAAAATCCCCAGGTACTCGATTTACTGAAACCAACAACTTCGGATTTGTCGCTCTGGACATTCTGACCACATACCCCGAAGACTCCGGCACGTACACGTGCAAAGCGACCAATCCTTTGGGCTCTGCAACCACTTCGGCAGCGCTGAAATGTCACGGTAAGTGATCAAAGTATGAACTGGTGCGTGAGTGAATGAGTAAAATTGTTCTTCATTCAACTTGAACCCAAACATCTTCATATTTACATTTTCATTCCATTTTCACTAAAGATTCCTTTTCAGCCGTTAATATTCGTCGAGGTAAAGGTTAAAATACGAAACCAAATCGACTAAAATGTCATTTAGTATTTTTATTTTATTTTATTTTATTTTTTAAAAATTGTCAAAATTGTTGTGTTGTTTGTTTTTGTTGATAACAAATTTTTGTGTGAGACTCAAAGTGAAAAATGAGTCAGAAATTGAACAAATTTCACAGCTAAACGCTCCATTTTACTGGAGACACAACACGAGGAAGCTCTAGAACAAATTCAGTACTTGGAGGACCCGGGACGCTTAGTGAAACCAGCTCGCATCGAAGAGATGCGCACCCAGGCGCCCGTGTTCACCGCACCCATGAAAGACCTCCTGTTGATGGAAAACCGAAGCGCGCACTTCGAAACTCGACTCATCCCGACCGCCGACCCCAACCTCAAGGTCGAATGGTACAAAAACGGTTTACCCTTACAAGCGGGTAATTATTACCAACAAAAAAAAAAAAAAAAAATCAAAATTTAATTAATTAATTAATTAATTAATTTTAGCTAATCGTGTGACGACATTGCACGACTTTGGCTACGTCGCTTTGGATTTGTCGTACGTTAAACCCGAGGACTCCGGCACGTACACTTGCAAGGCGAGCAACGACATGGGCACTGCGGTCATTTCCGCATCCCTCGTCGTCCAGTCGAAAAGTTCGCTCATTTTCGAGACTCAGCACCCGGAAGGGTTAGAGAAAATCCAAAGATTGGAGGATTCGTCCAAGTACCATCGAGCCGAATACGAAGAACGGGTCATCAAACAACAACCGTTTTTCATCACCCCGCTGACGGGGCCGACTCGGCGTACCGAGGGACACAGTACGCACATGGAATGCCGCATCGAGCCCTTCCCGGACCCGAATCTCAAGGTGGAATGGTTCTTCAACGGGAAACCCTTGACCATCGGTCACCGCTTTCGAACCGTTTTCGATTTCGGGTTCATAGCGTTGGATATCTTGACCGTGTACCCCGAGGACAGCGGCGTGTACACCGTGAGAGCGACGAATCTCCTCGGATCCGCCACGTCGTCGTTGGAACTGACCGTCACCGGAAAAAGGTCGCTCGATTTGGAGACCCAGCACCCGGAAGGGCTGGAGAAGATCCACATGCTGGAAGACGAATCGAAGTTCCGGCGCCCGGAGTACCAGGAGCCCATCGTGCGCGAAAAACCGCAATTCGTCCGGCCGTTGCGCAATTTAGAAAACCTGATCGAGGGACGCAGCGCGCATCTAGAGGCGAGTTTGACTCCCGTCAACGACCCGACCATGAAAGTCGAATGGTTCTTCAACGGCACCCCCGTGCCGCAAGGACACAGGTTCAAAACCACCTACGATTTCGGCTACGTCGCGCTAGACATTCTCTACGTCTACCCCGAAGACGCCGGCACGTACATGTGCAAAGCGACCAACTGCGTCGGCGAGGCCATCACCACGTGCAGGATCGACGTGCAGGCCAAGAAGTCGATCGATACGGGCACTTTGCACGAGGAAGGCTTGAAGAAAATCCACGCGTTGGAGACGGTTTACCGGCCGCCCAGAGAGGAAATTCCGTTCGTACCGCGTCCGCCAGAATTCCTCGTCCCGCTGGTCAACCAGAACCTCAAGGAGGGACAGGGGCTGCACTTGGACACGCGTTTGGAGCCCATCAACGACCCCGACCTCAAAGTCGAGTGGTTTATCAATGGCGTGAGCGTCCAAACGGGACACAGATTCAGAACGACGCACGATTTCGGCTATGTGGCGTTCGATATCCTCTACGCGTACCCGGAAGATGTCGGCACCTACATGTGCAGAGCCACCAACAAAGTGGGCGAAGCTATTGTCACGTGTGAAGTCAACATCGAATGTAAAACGAACGTTTTTTTGTTGTTGTTTTAATGTTATTTTTGACGTTTTTTTTTTTTGTTTTTGTTTTTTCCAGCTAAAAAGAGCATTTATATGGACACGCAACATCCGGAAGGTTTGGAAAGGATCCGGGAATTGGAGGCACCGAAATGGCAGCGTCCGGCCGAACCGGAACCGCCGCAAAGGCCGCCGATTTTCACGTCGCAGTTGATGGGCACCACGTTGTTGACCGAAGGCGACACGGCCCATTTGGAGGCGCGTGTCGAGCCCGTTCACGACCCGCATTTGACCGTGGAGTTCTTCCACAACGGCGCGCCGCTCGAAGCCGGTTCGCGGTTCCACATCACTTTCGATTTCGGATACGTCGCGATGGACATCAGTCACGTGTTCCCGGAAGACACCGGCAACTACACGGCGGTTGCTAAGAACCAAGTGGGACAGGACACCACGTCGATCGAGATCGAGATCCAGGCGAAGCGCAGCATCATCACCGACACGCAGCATCCGGAAATGGTCGGAAAAATCGACCAGCTCGAAGATTTCGACACCAAATGGGCGAAACACGGCCCGCCGGAGGTCGTCAAGACGTTCCAACGCCCGGTTTTCACCGTCCCATTACAGAATTTGGATAACCTGACGGAGGACGAACCGGCGCATCTGGAGTGCCGGTTGATACCGGTCGGAGACCCGACCATGAAGGTCGAATGGTTCCACAACGACCGCTTGATCCCGGAAAGTAATAATTCCAGATTCTCTTCCAACGCGTTGATTTCACATTTTTAAATGTTTTTTTTTTCAAGGTTCGCGGTACAAAAAGGTCCACGACTTCGACTATGTGGCGCTGGATATGGGCTACGTGCGTCCGAATGATGTCGGCGTTTACATGTGTCGTGCCACGAACGCGAATGGGGAAGCAGTAACGACGTGTTCGATGAAAATTCGATGTTCGTAGTTTTATCAAATATAAAAATTAATTTCAATGTCCTCATTTTGTATTTCTTTTTTGTATTTTTAGCAAAGGCAACGATCGTTTACGACACCGTACACCCGCAAGGTTTACAGAAGATCCGTAAACTCGAGGACGTGAAAGGCGCCCCGCCACCCGAAGCGCGCGAAATGGTTTACGGTAAACCCGTGTTCACGGCCGCTTTGACTGGCCCCACGGAATTATGGGAAGGTCAAGCGGCCCACTACGAATGTCGAGTGATACCCGTCGGCGACCCGAGTTTACGTTTCGAGTGGTACATCAACGGAGTCGAGTTGCGACCAAGTAAGACGCGTTTATCACTTCCGGTTTGCAAATAATCGCGACGAAAATGTTTTTTAAAAGGTTCCAGAGAGAGAACGCTTCACGATTTCGGCATGGTAACGCTGGATATTGGTCACGTCATACCGGAAGACGCCGGCGTTTACATGTGCAAAGCCATCAACGATATGGGTGAAGCTATCACGAGCATCGCGCTCAAAGTACACGGTGAGTTCCTCGATTTTAATTCGATTAATCGAGAGTTTTAATCGATTTATCGATTTGCAGCTCTCAAGGGAATCAGATCGGAGACGTTCAGCGAAGAGGCGTTGCGGCAAACGGCAAAGTTCGAAGACGACCGGACATTCATCCCCGAATTGATCCCGGAACCGAAACAAAGACCCCCGATTTGGACGACCCATCTGGAGAGTCACGATAATCTGGTGGAGAATCAATCGGTGCATCTACAAGGAACCGTCGAGCCGATTGACGACGAAAAATTGAGGATCGAATGGTACAAAAACGGATTGCCGCTCCAGTTTGGTACGCGAATGCGAAACCGCGTCGATTTCGGACTGGTCACCTTGGACATCAGCGGCATTCGTTCGGACGACTCCGGTATCTACACGTGTCGGGCCGTCAACGAGGTCGGCGAGGCCATAACCACGTGCACGCTCAAAGCGACGGACAAACACTGGTTGATCGGACACCCGCAACATCCGGAGAGTTTGGAGCCCATAAGGAGATTGGAGGAAATTCGCCACGAAACGCGCGAAGAATACGAACCCACTTTCGGCAGCCCCGTTTTCCTCACCCACCTCAACAACGTGGAGTGCTGGGAAGCCGAGCACGCTCATTTCCACTGCCAAGTCGAACCGCACAAAGACCCCTCGTTGGCCATCGAGTTCTTCTATAATGGTGAACCGCTGCCGTTGGCGACTAAATTCACCGTCGCCAATGATTTGGGACACATTTCGTTGGACATTAGTCATAGTTACCCGGAAGATGCCGGCGTTTACATGTGCAGAGCGACTAATCATCACGGTCAAGCGATAACTTCCGGTTCACTCAAAGTACACAGTAAGTTAAAGAAGGGATTTTTGCAATTTCAACACGATTTAATTTGTCCGATTGTTTTCAGGTAAAAAGAGCATCATTTTGGACACTCAACATCCGAAAGGCCTCAAGGGTCTGGAGACTGTCCAAGCGGTCGACGACGCGTTCTCATCGAAAGCGGAAGTAATGATCTTCAGAGCTCGAAATGGAAAATTTTACAAACCGGAAACCACTTCAAATTGTTCATTCCCCATGTTGTTTGTGCCTGTAGCATTTTTTTCGATTTTTTCGGCATTTTTGTGCATTTTTTCCTGATTTTTGTGCATTTTTTCCTGATTTTTCGGCATTTTTGTGCATTTTTTCCGGATTTTTGTGCATTTTTTCCTGATTTTTCGGCATTTTTGTGCATTTTTCCCTGATTTTTCGGCATTTTTGTGCATTTTTCCCTGATTTTTCGGCATTTTTGTGCATTTTCCCCTGATTTTTGTGCATTTTTTCCTGATTTTTCGGCATTTTTGTGCATTTTTTTCCTATTTTTTTTCCGGTGGTTTTATGCATTTTACTGAGATGTTTTGCCGGTTTTCAAAACCCGGAACAATATTTATGATTTCCGGTTTGCTCCGGTACAATTCGAGCCCTTAATGTTTTCGGAATTGTTTTAAATATTTATTAAAATATTTTTGTCTTTTTTCTACAGTATGCACCTCCGGAGGTGGAAATTGAATTCCCTAAACCAGTTTGGGTCGTCCCCCTTAAACCCGAGTTCACCGTTAACGAATCCGAAGGACTGCACTTGGAGGGCCGCGTCGAGCCCTCGGCCGACCCCAAACTCACCGTCGAATGGTTCCTCAACGGCAAATCCCTCGAGATGGGTTCGCGCTTCTCATTCATCCACGACTTTGGCCAGGTCGTCCTAGACATTTCCGACATGTGGCCGCGAGATTCCGGAATCTACACGTGCCGGGCCCGCAACCAAGTCGGCGAAGCCTTCACCACCACCACAATCAGCGTCATCGGTAATAAAAAAAAAAACCTTCAAAAACCCTCAAAACCCCTCACAATTTAACCTCATTGGTCAATTGGTCACTCATTCGCAGGCAAAGGCGTATTGTTGGAAGGCACTCTGCATCCCAAGGGCAAAGAGGGCCTCGAACGGATCCAAAACTTGGAAGAATCCCTCGCGCACGTCGAATTCCCATTGGCCGAAGAAGAGGGTCATCCACCGGTCTTCACGTCGCAGTTCGAAAACCTGACCAACCTGACCGAAGGCGACATCGCCCACTTCGAAGCGTCGCTCACGCCGGCGGGTGACCAAACGATGGTCGTCGAATGGTTCTTCAATGACCAGCCACTCCACGTCGGACACAGACTCCGAACCGTCCACGCGTTCGGCATGGTCGTGCTGGAGATCCTCGGGGTCTACATGGAAGACTCGGGCGTTTACACGTGTCGGGCGACCAACAAATGGGGTCGAGCCGAAATATCGGTCAACCTCGAATGCGTCGAGAGATTCAAAGGACAACCCCCGCACTTCACCACCCAATTACAGGACTTGATTAATCTCAAAGAAGGAGACTCGGCGCACTTCGAGTGCAATCTCATCCCGGTCGGTGACCCGGCGATGAAGGTCGAGTGGTTCCACAACGGAAAACCCATGAGGGACAGTGAGTATATCGAATTCGGACGTTGTTTCCGGTTTTATAACGAAATTTCTCTTCGTAGGTTCTCGAATTAAAACTCTGAGCGATTTTGGTTACGTGGTTATGGACATCTCTTTCGTGGAACCGGGCGATAATGGCGAATACGTGTGCCGGGCCAGCAATAAATACGGGGAGGACTTTACACGATGCCGAGTCGAATGTCTGGGAAGAGGAACGCTGTTTTTCGATTCCCTTCAGCCGCAGAGTTTGGATCGGATTGCGGTGCTGGAAGGCGCCAAGTATTCGATCGATTCGTACGCGCAATCGGCGCCGAATCAGCCGCCCAAATACACGACGCACATCCAGTCGTTGGAGAAACTGGTCGAGGGTCACAGCGCGCATTTTGAAGCGACGCTCATACCGGTCACCGACCCAGAACTGGTGGTGGAATGGTACTTTAATGGCGAGAAACTCAAGCACGGACACAGATTCCGCACGTTTCACGACTTTGGAATCGTTATTCTGGACATTTTGTATTGCTACGCCGAAGATTCCGGCGTCTACGAAGCGGTCGCGACCAATAGATTCGGCCAAGACATCACGAGAGCGAATTTGAAGTGCAGATGTGAGTTATTGGAAAGAAAAATTGAATTAATATTGAAAAAAAAATTGAATTTTTATATTGAAAAAAAATTGAATTTTTATTTAAAAAAAAATTGAATTTTTATTTAAAAAAAAATTGAATTTTTATTTAAAAAAAAATTGAATTTTTATTTTAAAAAAAATTGAATTAATATTGAAAAAAAATTGAATTTTTATTTTAAAAAAAATTGAATTTTTATTTTAAAAAAAATTGAATTTTTATTTTAAAAAAAATTGAATTTATATTGAAAAAAAAATGAATTTATATTGAAAAAAAAATTGAATTTATATCGAAAAAAAATTGAATTTTTATTTAAAAAAAAATTGAATTTATAATGATTTTAATTGATTTTAATTGGTTTTTATTGATTTTTATTGATTTTTATTGTTTTTTTATTGATTTTTATTGATTTTTATTGATTTTTATTAATTTTTATTAATTTTTGTTCATTTCTGTTCATTTTTGTTTGCAGCAAAAGCATCGCTCATATTCGATCCACAAATTCCCAAGGAAATGGAAGGCGGACTCGAGAAGATCCAATACTTAGAGGAAGCCATGTACAGAACGCGGAAAGAAATGATCGTCGAACCAAGCCGTCAACCACCCGTGTTCACCGTCCCACTCGAGAACCAAACGGATCTCCGCGAGGGCGAAAACGCCCACCTGGAAGCCCGATTAACCCCCGTCGACGACCCCAAACTCAAAGTCGAATGGTTCAAAAACGGCGTCCCACTTCGAATCGGCTCTCGCTTCCGCGCCATCCACGATTTCGGCTTCGTCGTACTGGAAATGTCGCCCGTTTACCCGGAAGACGCCGGCGAATACCACTGCCGCGCCTCCAACGAACTCGGCGAAGCCGTCACGTCGTGCACCGTCAAATGCGAAGGCAAACGCGGCATCATCCTCGAAACGCAGCTGCCGCACGGAATGGAGTCCGGAGTGGACAAAATCGCTCAACTCGAGGGCTACAGCGATCAACGGATCCCCGAACTGTGGATGGACCAAGAGGAGGCCAACCCGCCCCAATTCATCACCCAACCCGAAGACTTGACGCTCCCGGAGAACAGTTTCGCGCACTTCGAGTGCCAGCTGATCCCGGTCGGCGACCCCAGCATGAAAGTCGAATGGTTCCACAACGGCAAACCCGTGACCGCCGGCTCGCGCATCAAAACCCTACACGACTTCGGCTACGTCATCCTCGAAACGGCCGGCGCCTACCCCCGCGACTCGGGTCTCTACACGTGCAAAGCCACCAACAAACATGGCGAAGCGACCACGTCGTGTCGCTTGACCGTCCACAGCAAACACGGCATCGTCATCGAGCCCCAACTGCCCAACCAATTCAAAACGGGCACCGAGTCGCTTCAGCGTTTGGAGAAATCCATCTACCAACGACCGGAACCGATGCAAGTGGACGAAGTTCCGCACCCCCCGCGATTCACCACCCAAATCCAAGATTTACCGAACTTGGCCGAAGGCGACCCCGCGCACTTCGACTGCAAGGTCGTGCCGATCGGCGTCAAACTCGAGTGGTTCCACAACGGCAAACCCCTCGAACCGGGCACTAGGCTGCGAACGATGGACGACTTCGGCTTCGTCGTGTTGGACATCGACTGGACGTCCCCGCGCGACTGCGGCGAGTATTTGTGCCGCGCGTCCAACCAATGGGGCGAGGACACGACCAAGGCCGTGCTCATGTGCAAGGGCAAGCGAGACATCATCGTGGATTCGCAGCTACCCGAAGGAATCGACGGCGAGAAGTTGCGCGCGCTCGAAATTCCGCATCAGTTGATGGAAGTTACCGCGCCGGAAACTGCGCCGGAGCCGCCGCGATTCGTCACTCAAATCAAGGACCAAGACGATCTGTACGAGGGCGATCTGGCGCATTTCGATGCCCGACTCGTACCGGTCAACGATCCCAAATTGCAAGTGCAGTGGTATCGTAACAACGAGCCTTTGCAATCCGGGCATAGGTTTAAAACTACTCACGATTTCGATTACGTCGCTTTGGATATTCTCTACGCGTATCCGGAAGACAGTGGCGAATATCTAGCGCATGCGCACAACGATTTAGGCGAAGATACCACCAAAGCAACTTTGAAATGCAAAAGTACGTTGTTTTTTGGAGGAATAAATTGTAAAATAAACGTGTTTTTTAATCGATTTTAGGCACTCAAAGCATCGTTTTGTTCAACCAAGTCCCGAAAGATTTGAACAAACCGGAAACACTAGTTCAAATGGAGGCCGCGCTGCGGCAGTGCGAGCAACCGGTGAAACTGAGCGAGCGAGACATTTTCGACCCGACTCAAGGCCGTCCGCCCAAATTCCTCACCCACATTCAAGATTTAGACCTCAAGGAAATGGAAGGCGGCAAATTCGAATGCCAATTGTCGCCCGTTGCTGATCCCAATATGAAACTCGAGTGGTTTTTCAATGGCCGGCCGCTGGCCTTCAGTAAGAAAATTAAAAAATTGAAAAATTGAAATTAAATGAATTACAAATTGTTTTACATTTTATTTAAATTAGAAAATCGGTTTAATCCGATCTACGATTTCGGGTATGTGGCGATGGAGTTTGACTGGCTTTATCCGGAAGATACCGGCGAGTACATGTGTCGAGCCACCAACCAATATGGGTCGGATGAGACCAAAGCCTACATCAAGGTGGCGCCTGGACCTGGGATTGATTACGGCACTCAGTTACCGAGAGAGTGGGAGAATGCTTTAAGGAAAATTCAAGATATTGAAGCTGGACGGCGCAAGAGGCGAGGAAAAGATGACAGTACGAGACAACGAGAGCCACCAACTTTCCTCGTCAAACTCGAACCGTTCATAGTAGACGAGGGTGAATGGGCCAAATTCAGAGTGCGAGTTACCGGTAATCCAAAACCGAGACTTACTTGGTTTATCAACGGGAAGAGAGTCGTTTCTGTGAGTATTTACATCCGAGTCCGCCATTATCAGCCGTTATCTAGTGGCAGAAAGTCGAACTACATTAGTTCGATTTTCTGCCACCAGTTTGTTTATTTATTTATTTATTTATTTATTTGTTTGTTTGTTTGAATTTAGGGTTCCAGATATAAGTTATCCTACGATGGAATGCACAGATTGGATATTCCGAAGGCCCGGCAGTATGATCATGGAAAAGTGGAAGTTTTTGCTAAAAATTCATTGGGCGAAGCGTCGTGCGCCACGACTTTGGACGTTAGGCCTAAACGTGACGATTACAGGGCTTTGTTGAAACGGTCGCCAAGACGTGAGTTTAAAAATTAAAAAACAAAATTATTTTTTGTTTGTTTGTTTGTTTATTTATTTGTATTTTTTTACAGCGTGGTACGACACGAAAGTGAAATTGTACCAGGAGGACAGAAAAGATCTGGAAGTTGAGAGGAAATTCGAAGAGCATTTGGGTCAGGAGAAATCGAATCTGTATCACGTGGACGAAGATACTCGCAAACATTTGTGCACACGGCTGGACAAGGACGAATCGTATCTGGCTGAAGTGTGGAAGAAAAGGCGAATCGATGCGCAGGGAATTTACGTTCAACCGGATGAAGATTTGTCGGACGAGGAGCGCCAACGACGGCTCCAAGAAAGTATTTCACTTTCGCAACACATGGCGAAGACTTACGAAGAAAATCTGTAAGTTTTTTGCTGATTTTAAACGATTTTTTGGAGCTTTCTAGGCCGATAATTTTGATTGAAACACTATTGCTTTCGTGTATAGTGAGGACTCTAGGGGCGATGAAGTTCCTTATGTTAAAAAATCTAAATACAGGACGAGAGAAAGGTAGAGAAATGTGTGAAAAACCCTGTTGATTTTATTTCTGTTCTGTTTCTGGTTTGGTTTTGTGCCGTTTTCGATGTTTTTTTTGTTGTTTTTGGTTTGGTTCGCCATTTTATTTCAATTTTTTAATATTAAAATTTAATTTTTGATTTGTTTAGTGAGGGGAAAAGCTTTTATTCGCAACCGGCTGAAAGTAGTGTTCACGGAAAAGAAATTCATACGCAAAAACAAACGCAAACTCAGAAGGAACAAAAAGGAGATCAAGAGATTCTGAGAAAGAAAACATTAACTGAGAAATTCGAGCAAGAACACAAAGGAACAACGACTGAAAGACGAGTTATAGGCAAACCGGTAAATTGTATTTAAAATTTATAATTTTTGTGAATAATACTTTTTTTTAATTTTTTTTTTAAGGTTGAAGCGATTCCGCCTGTGTTTACTAAGAAAATCCAACCTTATCGCGCGTTTGAAGGCGAACCGGCGAAATTCGACTGTGAATTTACTGGAACGCCTGCGCCGAATATTATTTGGTACAGAGAGAATTACCCTATCAAAAACTCGTCCGAATTTAGTGTAAGTTTTATTGTTATTTTTAGAAATAATTGTTGAAATTTTTTTAAAAAATTAAAATTTTTAGATCATGAACACCGACACGACGTCGACGTTGGTGATTCGAGAAGTGTTTATGGAAGACAGTGGCGATTTCTCGGTTTTGGCACAAAATCGGGCAGGAACGGCCAAGAGTAATGCCAATTTAGTCGTTGATGGTTCGTATTTTGTTGTTATAATTAATTATTTTTAGATAAATGTTTTGATTAAATCAATTTTGGTTGATTTTCAGATCGTAAAGACAAACCGAAAGGCGCCGTGCCGCCAAATTTCTTAGTGACGGCGCAAGACGTGAATGTCAAAGTTGGACAATTAATCCGATTGGATACGAAAGTTAACGGAAGTAAACCGATGGATGTTTATTGGCTGAAGGTAAAATAATAATGACTTTGTTCGAACTGTTGTTTTATTGTTATTTTTAATTTATTTTAGAACGGGAAGAAAGTTCAACCGGATATTCGGTACAAAATGCTGGAAGAGGACGACGTGTACACTTTGCTCATCATCGAAGCGTTCCCGGAAGACATCGGCAACTACGAGTGCGTTGCGTTGAGCAAATACGGAGAGGCCAGGTGTCAAGCGCAGGTTTTCGTCGACCGTAAGTATAAATAAAAATTGAATTCTTCACTAAATTTCAATTATCTCTTTATTTATAGCATCGCATGCAGATGTTTCGGCTTCACGAACAAAAGCTCCGGCGGACAAGGAGAAAAAAGACAAGAATCTGAAAGCGCCGACCGTCGTGATGCCGCTGAGTGACCAGACGGTCAACGAAGGCCAATCGGCCGTTTTTAGATGCAGGATTCAGGCCACACCAGGTTTGTTCGTAAATTCAATTAAATTTGAGTGAATTTTTAATTCGTTTTAAAAAAATAATAATTAATTTTCAGCGCCGCAAGTTAAGTGGTTCCGTGGAGATAATTTGATCAAGCCTTCGCGGTACTTCCGGATGTCTCACGAGGGAGATCAATACGTTTTACGCATTTCCGAGTCGTTCCCCGAAGACGAAGGCAATTACAGGTGCGTCGCGCAGAATTCGGCCGGGCAAATCACCGTCGAGGCGAAATTACGAGTTCTTGGTCAGTACGAATTGAATTAAATTTAAGATTTTTGACTAAAATTTCTTGTTTATTTAGCTCCGGAATCGTCGGTTATTCCACCAACCGTTGCTCCTTTGAAAGACATCAAAGTGAAAGAAGGACAACCGGCTAAATTCACCACCCAGGTGTCCGGCACCCCGACACCGGCCGTCCAGTGGTTCAGAGAAGGCATTTTGATCCCGCATTCGCAAGACTTTCAAGTAAGTTATTAATAAATTGTAAAAAAAAAATTGATGTTTTAGTTAAAAATGTTTCGTTCTTGTTCGTTTTAGATGATCCAGTCGGGCAATTCTTGTTCTTTAACCATTACAAGCACTTATCCCGAAGATACTGGACGGTTTTGTTGTCGTGCGACTAATCCGAGTGGTCAAGCAGAAGCTACTGCTTTTCTACGTGTGGAAAGTAAGCGTTAAAAATGGCGGTTTGTCCTCACAATCCTAGCTTCCTTTTATTCATACTCAGCTTCAGGACTAGATATTTGCTATTATTGTTCTATTATTATTATTATTATTATTATTATTATTATTATTATTACATAAATATTGGCACGATGAATTTGGTGGATTTAATTTTAATTTTAATTTCAAACGATCTTCCTTTTATGGAAAACGAAACGGCAAAGATTCTTTTTACATAACTATTTTCTAAAAATAAGATTTGTTGGAAACTTTTCTAGAATTTTTACGTAACGAGAGAGAAATTTGGAATTTTTATTTTATTTTCCGAACCAATTTTACTCCTGGATTGTTGTTTTCAAGCACCAGGTGTGATGTATTAATACGATGATCCGGTTTAGTTTATTATTTTAAAAAAAAAATCGAGTTGGTTAGGCCGCTTTTTTGCAATGCATGTTTACAATTTACCGCTATTTGAACCTCTCAAAAACACCAATAAAATCAAAGAAATTTATTTATGTATACTTCTGTTAATAAAAACGTAGAATAATTATCCGAGTTTCGTGCGTTTTTTTATTTTATTTTATTTTATTTTATATTTATTTTTATTTTATTATTTTTACAAAAAATCCTGTATTATTTATTACCTTAAGTAATATTTTAATACAACTAACAAGACACGCTAGGAATAAATCGAAATTAGTGTTTTCACACGGGTGCACTTGAAAAATAGCGTAAAAATAAGGAAAAGTTGAGGAAAGACATAGTTTAACGTGTACCTTTCTTGTTTTTGAAACAGAGACTGGCAGAGGACCTTCGAGCAGACCCAAAAGCCAAGACAAACCTGTTGTTAGTAAGCAAGAAATCACTTTGAAAGCCCAAGTTGCGCCTTCCTCGACAGTCTCTGCTCCGAAAGAAGCGCCACGTAAACAAGTTAAAGACAGCGCGCCTAAATTTACGCAACAACTCGCTCCCGTGCAAGTGCTCGAAGGACAAAGATCCGTTTTCGAATGCAGGGTGGACGCCACGCCGGTCCCAAACATTACCTGGGCCATCAACGAGGCGAAACTCGGTGAACGAGACCGCCGATTCCAAATCGCGTTCAATCGTGGCTACGCTCGCCTCGACATCCCGGCAACGACGTCCGACTTGAGTGGAAGCGTCACCTGCACGGCGAGCAATCGTGCTGGCGAGGTTAGCTCAGCGGCCAAGTTGACAGTTGTAGGTACGTAACGATGGTAAATGGGTATGCAATTTGTCGTTTCCGGCCAACTTTTCTCCTTTTGCGGAATACGATCTGCTGGGAAAATGCATTTAGAGCGATAGCTTGGCAACGCCATTTTGAAAACATGTCGGGGATCTAAATTAAGAGATTGACGATTTACTCGTGGGAGGTATAAAAACATCTGTCGAGGGTTTGAATCGGGGCCAAAACCGTGACTTGGATGGTTAGTTTGTTGTTAAAAATAATGTATAAATGGTTTCATTTGTGCGTGTTCGCTGGAGGAGAAACTGTTTGATCGTAATGCGCATAAAAATGGCGTCGTGTTTGGTAATTTTAATTTAAGTTGAAATAATTTGGATTTTTAACGTTTTTTTTTTAATGATTTAATTTTTATTTCGAATTCAGTTAAAGAGGAATTGGCGCCTAAATTTACCGTGCCTTTGAAAAACCTAAAGGTTAACGAAGGAGACACGGTTACGTTGGAATGCAACGTGAAAGGAATTCCGACGCCGCAAATCGTTTGGTTTCGAGGGGAAAGACAAATCAAGGCGTCGAAGGATTTCCAGGAGTTCTACGATGCGAAATCTGGAGTTGTACGACTCGTAATCGCGGCAATATTCGCCGAGGATCAAGGGATCTTTAAATGTAGAGCCACGAACAGTAAAGGGAAGGATGAAACTAAAGCTAATGTTATTGTGCACAGTAAGAAACACAAAAATCAAGAGAAATTAAGAAAAATTAAAAATTAAAAAAAAAATTAATTATTTAGGTGAAATGGTGGTTGTGGAGGAAAAGGATATTAAGATACCACCGAAAGTTACTCGACATATTGGTGATTTAAGGGGAAATGAGAAGGAAAACGTGGAACTTCGAGTGGAATTTGAAGGAATGCCACCAGCATCCGTCGAATGGTTAATAAATCTTAAAATTAATTGAAATGTATTAAAAACTTATAACCAATTTTAGGTATCACAATGATCGGGCAATTAAAGCATCGAATAAACATAAAATCAATTTTACCGACACTTTTTCAACGTTATTCGTATCGAATTTGAGCGGAGAAGATGGCGGCAAATACGAAGCTAAAATTCGAAACAACGCCGGAGCGACATCTTCCGTCGGAAATATTCAACTCGTAGGTTCGTAGAGATAAAAATTCGAGTTTTTCGCTTTAATTAAACGCCGTTTAAATAATTGGGTGTTTTAGAATCGCAGAAAAGACAAGCCCCCGTGTTTATAAAAAAATTAGTCGACCAAGTTATACCGGCCAAGGAAGCCGCCATGTTGGATATCGAAGTGAATGCATTTCCAATAGCAACTTTCAAATGGTCCAAAGGAGGCAAAGATCTGGCACAAAGCCCCAATGTCCAAATCACGACGAACGGCAACCGTTCGTCGCTCGTCATCCCCGAAATGGCGGAATCGGACGAAGGCGAATACAGGTGCATCGTGAAGAACGCTGCGGGGACCACCAACACGAAGGCCAAATTGAAAGTGGAGAAATTAACCGACGAACCACTTCCCCCGACATTCACAAGCCCGTTGAATAACGTCAGTGTTATGGACGGAGAAGAGGCGAAATTCACGTGCGCGGTTGTGGGCCGGCCATTTCCGAGCGTGACGTGGTTGAAGAACGGTCAGCCTGTGCATCCGCACAAAGAACTGAAGGCGGAACAAGACGAGTCGGATGGGAAATGTAGTTTGCACATTGCGGAGGTTTATCCGCAAGATGCCGGTGTTTACACGTGCAAAGCGGAGAACAGGCTCGGTGAAGCCACGTCCAGACCTGGACGACTCACAGTTGAATGTAAATCGAAGGAAATTGTTTAAAATTAATTTTTTTTTTAACGATTTTTTTTTTTTTTTTTAGCTTATGTTTATGTGGCTGATAATGAGATTGCATCTGAGAGTGGGTCTGTTGAGGATGATGACACGCTGGTTCAATCTGACGAGGAAATGGAGAATGAAGATAAAACTGATTCGGAGGAAGAGATGTCGAGTTAATTTTTAATACTGCCAATAGCGATTAACTGCCGTGTGTTTTGTTAATTAGTAGATTTATTTGTTGTTGTTATTTTTCTGATGGACAGTTTTTAATTTTATTTTTTAACTTATTTTCTTTGATGTTTTATAGGGAATTGTGCAGTTTTGCTTTGATAAACCGTGAGTTTTATTAGTTTGTGGTATTTTAGCAGATTTTGTTTCATTTGTTTCATTTTTTTTCTTCATATTTCGTTTAAATATCATTAATTTATTGTTCATAATCAGTTGTCCCCACAGATACATGATCTGTGACATTTATTTCACTTGGGTTCAGCTGTTGAATGAATGAATGCGATTTTCTTGTTTGCGTTTTATTGTATTTTCAGTGTATACTTTTGGAGTGTAATAACTCTTGGCATTACCAATGGCTAAAAAAATTGTAGTAAATTGATTAGCGGGACCGTTGGTAGTGACTAAGGCTAAATATTATATGAAAAGCTAATAAAATTTATATCTTAGGACCCCAGAAACCAGTTTTGATATCTAAACCAGAACCGATGGAGAAACCAACTTTGAAAGGTTAGAAATTGTAAATTAACGTGTTTTAGTTTGAAAAAAAAAAGACCCTAGAATGAGTCGAAATGAATTTGAAATGTTTATTTTCAAGGAATTTAACATGGAACGGGTAAAATTTTTATTTGAGGTTGGTTTTGAAAATTTTAGTTTTAGGCCTATTTTAGTTTGACAAAATGGCTACCTCGTTGTTAAATTCTAGAAAGCGCGCGATACACTATAGAGATTGGAACCTAACATTAAGTGTCGTCCTATAATTAGCTACATCCGGGCTTGAATTTTGCTTTTTCTGCTTTGTTCTGCATTTCGCGCGGGGCTTTTGGGAAGACTTGACCTCCGAAAACACAGCCCAATTTTTATTTTTATTTTAACCGGCTGAAGAGGTGAAAATACTTCAATTGTTGCTAGTAACTTTCTAATTTTATGTGGGAATAGTTCTGCAATCATAATTTTATCGGAATTTTCCATTTTGGGTGAATTTTTTGTCGTTTTTTAAAAGTGGTTTAAAAATTATTTTTCGGCATTTTTTAAATCATCGTAAATCGAATAATTTTTTATTGAAACGATTTTAACTCAGCCAAAAGAACAAATTCTAATTTCATCTGTTTTACAGATAAATTTTTTTTAAAAGAAAAACGAAAAAAATTTTTAAAAAAATTAACGACCGTTAAACCTACCCCTCCCCCCTCCTTCTACTACGGGGTTCACAGTTATCACGGGCTCCTCGGTCTTCTCGTTTGCTTTCATATTATAAGAATACTTTAGTTTCTTTCCACTTTTATTTTGTCAAAACATTTATTTACACGGGAAATAAACTTGTTATAAAAGTTTATATGTATATACATTTATTAATTTTTATAAGTTTATCCGTATTTATTAATTTTTCTTTTAATTAAATTTTGTTTTTGTTTTTATTATTATGCTTTGTTATTTATGTAATAAATTTTTCAATTTTTTTTAATATATTAGTTTGTAAATTGCAAAGTTCTTTGACATTTCCAAAAAACATATTATAAATATGGCACATTATTAAAGAAAAATTAATTTCTATTTCAGATGTGAAAACACAGCCACAACGACCCATTTTTGAGCAAAACGTGACAGACAAAACGGTTAAAGAAGGTGAAAAAGTAGTCCTAGACTGTAAAGTAACTGGCCAACCTAAACCAAAAGTCACCTGGTACTTCAATTCGAGAGAAGTGAAACCATCTCCTGATTTTGATATGAAATATGACGACAACAAGGCCACGCTCACCATTCGCGAAATTTTCATCGAAGATGCTGGCGAATACATTTGCAGAGCTACAAACATTTACGGAACAGTCATTTCTAAATGCATTATGACAGTCGAAGGTATTTACAAAACTCTCTTATTAATAATAAGTTTACAAATGAATGTTGAGCTAACGTTTTGAAATAGTTGTTTAGACTCGCACCAAATCATGCAACTTGCATTACGAAATAGAAATGAAATAAAATTAATAATTTAGTAATTTGATGTTTTAATTTTGTTGGCAAATAATTTTTCATTTGCGTTGGCAGTTTGGGCGTGCAGGTTAGAAAGTTACAGGTCTTCAATTGTGATTTATTGGACAGGTTAGGCGTCAGATTAGGTATTAGGCTAAGCGATATGATAAGTGTTACTGTTGGTTGTTTGATGTTAGATTTTAATGCACGACCAAATATGAAACGTTAAATGCGAAGATTTTTAATTGCCACATCAAAATGCTGATTTAATTTTGTTTATTTTCTGTTTTGGTGTGATTTGGTTGCTTTTGAAATTGAAATTAGAAGGAAACTTATTAACATAGTTAATTTAATTTGTGTTATTTGCTTGCAACTTATTAAAATTTACTAATAATAATTTGTAATTTTTTTTTCATGGTCAAAATGAATAACCGGTTTTGGGATGACTCGTGGCATGTAGCACGGATTTAAGGATTGTTTTGTTTTTGTTTTGGGTTGAAATATTTTTTAAATGTTATTATTTTTTAAACGAAAATTAGAACTGACCGACACTGAAATCGAGGAACTCTATCGCACCGAAAAGAAACTTCTGATTCAGAAACATGAGAAGATTGAACCGAAAATGATCAGGAAAATCAGACGGAAAAAGGTACAAGAAGAAGATTTAGAAGAAACGATTAAATCTGAGAAGACGGTCAGATTTGCCACCAAGAAGCAAGTCGAAATGAAGTTCAAACCGGAACAGCCATCGCTAGGTCCAATAGAACCGGAGAAACCGAAAAGAACTGGATTCGTGTTACCCGTTAGAAAGCCAGGAAAGACCTCGCCGGAATTTACCGTAGAACAAACGAGAAAAACATGGAAGAAACCTGTGGAAGAAACTACCGTTGTGACTGAACAACAGTTACAACAGATATCGAGAAAGGAATATGGGATTGAAGTAACTCCTGAGTATCCGACGCAAAGATTTACTGACGATGAACGAAAAAGAGCGCAGTTCACCGTGATGCAAACGCTACGAGGAATGATGGGAAAGGAACGACCACAAATTACGGACATAACGGAAGAAGAAAGACGAAGGATCAGTACGTTACAAATGACGATTACTTCGAGACAAGACGAACGGGACGTGCAAAGAGCGAGGGAGGTTGTGACGAAGGAATTGGAAACGAGGATGATGCCAGAGGAACCTATTGTAAGGGAAATCGAATTTGTTGGAACGGAAGAAGAGAAAAAGTGGATGGAACTTGAATTACTGCGAAGAAGAAGGCGATCTACGATGGAGCTGATTAAGATAAGACGAGACGAAAAAAGCGTTATTGAATATGAGTTGATACATCACATGAGACATGAGAAAACGACGATGGAGTTGGAGCATCTTCAACAACGATATCAAGAAATTATAACGGAAGAACTTGATTTGGTGAGGCGACTTGAGAACATCGAAAAAGTGACTAAAGAGATTCAGTTGGCTCCGGTTGTTCAAGAAATCGAGTTTCCGGAACCAAAGCGCGACGAAGTGTCAACGGTTGAAATCGATTTGAAGCGAATCGCTCGAGAAACCATCGGAAAGGTGATCGAGGTTGAAAGACCCGAAATAACCACTGCAGAGTTGATGATTGGGCCGAAACCCGAAGAGAAAGAGGACCGGGAAATTTCTACGACTGAAACTGTTCTAAAGCGGAGACAACAAGTGGAACTGACCATGACACCCGAAAGACCCGAGCTGAGACCGGTTGAAGAGGTCACGAGAGAAACCAAGGTGACAGGACTTCAAATGGAGCTGAAAAAGATAAAACCTGAAAGAAAAGACGAAGTCACGACGACGACAGTTGTTCGAAGGGAAGTGAAACCGGTCGACGAAGAAGAAACAAAGCGACGAACTGTTGTTACTAAAAGAACGGAGTTTAGAAAGAGACCCGAGGAAGAGGAAGAAGAAACAAGGCGACAAACTGTTGTTACCAAAAGAACGGAGTTTAGAAAGAGACCAGAGGAAGAGGAAGAAGAAACAAGGCGACAAACTGTGGTTACTAAAAAAACGGAGGTTAGAAAGAGACCCGAGGAAGAGGAAGAAGAGGAGGAGGAATGGAAAAGGGTTACAACTCAACGGATGGTCGAGTTAAGAAAAGTGGAATTGGGAACTGAGGAAATGGTTGCGTTTGGTGAGCACAGGACACTAGAAATGAGACCATTTGAAACGGAGTTGGTTAATGCGAGGAAGAGATTGGATGTGCAAGAATCGTTTGAAATATCAGAAATTCCTGTCGATCAATTGCCAGTTGAAATTATTCACGAGAAGATCACGAAGAAACGAGCATTACCAAAGGTCACTACCAGAGAATCATTTATGGTGTCTGAAATTGCTCCCGAACAAACGGCGCCGACTTTCGTTTCTGGCGAAACCCCTGGACAAGTTAAGGCCCAGAAGAAATTATTACCGCAAGAATCATTGGAAATATCGGAAGTTGCTGCGGAACAAACTGCTCCGACGTTTGTAACTGGCGAAACCCCTGGACAGGTTAAGGCGAAGAAGAAATTGTTTCCGCAAGAATCGTTGGAAGTATCGGAAGTTGCTGCGGAAATGTTCACCGAAGAATTCCAATCTGGTGACTTGCCCGGTAAAGTTCGAGCTAAAAAGAAGATAACATTAGAAAAATCATTAGAAATTTCACAAATCGAAACCGGACAGACGCACACCGAATTTAAAACTGAAGAGTTACCTGGAAAGGAGAAAGCCAAGAAGGAAATGATACCGCAGGAATCGGTCGAGATATCCGAAGTGAAATCTGAAGTTACAACTGGCCGATTCAAACCCAGTGAGGCCCCGGGTAAAGTGATAGCGAAGAAAATGATCACCACTCAAGAAACCGTTGAAACGACTCAAATAGAGACCGGACAAACTCACTCGGAATTGTACATCGAAGGAATGCCCACTCAAGAAAAAGCCAAGAAATTAGTCATCCCTCAAGAATCTTTAGAAGTATCTGAAGTGACTTACGAAATGCCGCATGGAGATTTTAAACCGGGAGAGGCACCAGGTGGCGCGAAAGCCAAGAAGAAAATAATTACGCAGGAGTCGTTAGAAGTTTCTGAAATTGAGACCGCGGTTGCTCATGGCGAGTTGTACCTGCAAGAGAAACCCGGGAAAGTCCGAGCTAAGAAGAAGGTAATTCCTCAAGAAAGCATCGAAATATCTGAAGTGAGGACCGAGGTGACACCGGGAGAGTTTTATAAAGAAGAAACTCAGCAAGCTCGAGCTAAAAGCAAACTCATCACTCAGGAGTCGCTAGAGATGTCCGAAGTTACGACGGGAGATGCGCAGGGGGAATTTTATGCGGGTGAAACACCCGGTAAAGCGGTTGCCAAGAGAAGACTTTATCCCCAAGAATCGGTAGAAGTTTCCGAAGTTACGGAAATGTCGTCGACGGAGAAATTCGTGAGGAGTAAAACGGACAAAGCTAAAGCTAAGAAAAAATTGCTGCCGCAGGAATCCCTCGAAATTATGCAAGTGACGTCGGAAATCACGCCCGAACATTTTAAACCTGGAGAAACGCCTGGAAAAGCTAAAGCGAAAAGGAAAGTAACTACTCAAGAATCGTTGGAGGTGTCTGAAGTAACTGCCGAAGTAATTCCTGGACAGTTTCAACCCGGTGAGATTCCGGGCCAGGAAGTAGCTGGAGTTAGTATGGACGTACAAGAATCGGTTAAGATCGAAGAGGTGTCTATCGAGGCTAAAACGAGAGAGTTGTCGCCGGAAGAAACCCCCTGGACCGCGAGAGCGAAGAAGAGGGTCAGCGAGCAGCATTCGGTGAGTGTGGCTCAAATTACACCCGAGATCACCGCGGACGAATTCAAAGCTGGGCACGTACCCGGAGAAGTAACTGCAAGCACTAGGGTCCATCAAATGAGAGAGTCTGTGACGATATCTGAAATATCTACGCAAGGAAAAACGAAGGAATTCTCCGCGGGGGAAATACCCGGACAAGTTCAAGCTTCGATGATGTTTTCTCCGAGACAGTCCATTAGCATTGCTGAAATAACACCCGAAAGTGAACACGGAACGTTCAAAGCGGGCGAGGTGCCTGGAAAAACTAAAGCTTACGTAAGGCTTCCGACGCAACAGTTGGTGACGATTGAAGAGATCGCGACGCAGCACAAAGAAGGCACTTTTCAAGCTGGGGAAATTCCCGGACAAAAAGTTGCCAAAAAAGAATTTTCAACTCGAGAATCAATTACGGTTCAGGAAGTAAGGACGGAGCAAACGTCAATTACTTTCAGGGCGGGCGAAATTCCCGGACAAACGAACGCGGCGATGAATATTAGCACTCGGGAATCACTTTTGGTTGGTCAAGTAACAACTGCCGAGAAACACGGAACATTTATGGCCGGCGAATTGCCGGGGCAAGTGTCTGCTCGGACGACGATTTCGACTAAGGAATCGGTTGCCGTTTCCGAAGTGCATCCTGAAGTGGAACCGGGTGAATTTAGAGCCGGAGAAATTCCCGGTCAAGTTACCGCGAAGCTGCAAATACCGACGAGGGATTCGGTGACCGTCGATCAAATTACGCCCGAATTGCAGTCTGGAGTGTTCAAAGCCGGAGAAATACCTGGTCAGGTGCACGCGAAGGTCACACTTTCATCGCGAGAGTCTCTTTTGGTGTCGGAAACAACGTCCGAAGATAAAGCGAAGGAATTTGTAGCTGGCGAAGTTCCCGGACAGTTAACCGCAAGAATCAGAATGTCGCCACAAAAAACAGTGACCACGGAAGAGGTAACTCCCGAATCATCCGCAGGAAGATTTGAAAGAGGTGAAGTTCCCGGACAGGTTCAAGCGAAGAGAAGATTATCAACTCAGGACTCACTAACTACGTCCGAAATCGTTTCCAGTCAGAAATCGGAAGAATTCAAGGCGGGTGAAGTGCCTGGCCAAGTGCACGCAAAATTTACAGTGTCGACGCGTGAATCTCTTTTGGTGTCGGAAACTACATCCGAAGATAAACCGAAAGAGTTTCTTGCCGGTGAAGTACCTGGACAGGTTACGGCTCGAATCAGAATGTCACCGCAAAGGACAATGACCACTGAAGAAGTAACTCCTGAATTGTCGGCGGGAAGATTTGAAAGAGGCGAAGTTCCTGGACAGGTTCAAGCGAAACGGAAATTATCAACGATTGATTCATTGACGACCTGCGAGACAATATCTAGTCAGAAATCCGTCGAATTTTCTGCGGGGGAAATACCCGGGCAAGTTAGTGCTGCACCTCGATTATCTCCAGAAAAGAGTTTAACGATTCAAGAGATTTCTGCATCGATTCACGCGGGTGAATTCAAAGCGGGTGAACTGCCGGGCCAAATTCAAACAAAATGGAAATTGTCAACTCAAGAATCGATGATTGTCTCCGAAGTGAAATCGGAAGATAGACCGGGTGAATTCAGAGCCGGAGAAGTTCCTGGTCAAGTAACCGCAAAATCATCACTTTCAACCAAAGAGTTCTTAACAATTTCTGAAACTACGCTGCAAGCTCACGCTGAAGAGCTGGGACCAACTCCAACTCCAACGAGACGAACCGCCGAATTTGCTTTGACCGCCGCCGAACCCATCAGCATTTCACAAGTCACACCGGAAGATTTGCCCGGTGAATTTAAAGCGGGCGAAGTACCCGGTCAAGTTCACGCCAAGTTCACGGTATCTACGCGTGAATCTCTTCTGGTGTCGGAGACAACATCCGAAGATAAACCGAAAGAATTTCTTGCTGGTGAAGTACCCGGACAGGTGACTGCTAGAGTCAGACTGTCGCCACAAAGAACAATGACCACGGAAGAAATAACTCCGGAATTATTAGCGGGGAAGTTTGAAAAGGGAGAAGTTCCAGGACAGGTTAAAGCCCACAGACGACTCTCGACTCGGGACTCTTTAACCACTTCCGAGATTGTTTCGAGTCAGAAATCTGTAGAATTTCTAGCTGGTCAAGTTCCAGGTCAGGTGTCTGCCAAACCACGTTTCTCACCTGAGAAAACTTTGATAGTTGAAGAGGTATCGTCGTCAATCCACGCGGGTGAATTTAAAGCTGGTGAATTGCCAGGCCAGATTCAACCAACGTGGAAGATGTTAACGCAAGAATCGATGACCGTCTCTGAAGTCAAACCTGAAGATCGACCCGGTGAGTTCAAGGCTGGCGAAGTGCCGGGTCAAGTGACGGCAAAAACGATTATGTCTACTAAGGAGTCGATAGCGGTGTCTGAAACAACATCGTCAACGCACACAACAGATTTTGAACCGATTTCTGCACCGATAAAGCGGACTGCGGAAGTTGGAGTGAATTTGATCGAGTCTGTTGCAGTCGCCGAGGTCACTGCAGAGATAAAACCGGGGGAATTTAAACCCGGCGAGGTACCTGGCCAAGTACATGCGAAATTTTCGGTACCAACACGTGATTCGGTTCAGGTCTTAGAAGTTATAACTGAAGGAAAACCGATGGAATTTGGGGCGGGAGAAGTGCCCGGACAAATGACCGCACGCGTTCGAATTTCACCACAAAGAACAGTGACCACGGAACAAGTGACTCCGGAATTATCAGCGGGGAGATTCGAAAGGGGCGAAGTTCCCGGACAGATCCAAGCAAAACGGAAGCTATCGACTGTAGAATCATTGACAACTAGCGAGACAATCTCCAGTCAGAAATCCGTGGAATTCTCCGCGGGAGAAGTACCTGGACAAGTCACCGCTGCACCGCGAGTATCGCCGGAGAAAAGTTTAACGGTTCAAGAAATCTCCGCATCGATTCACGCGGGCGAATTTAAAGCCGGCGAAATTCCAGGCCAGATTAAAGCAAAATGGCAACTGTCAACTAGAGAATCAATGGTCGTATCCGAAGTGAAGCCGGAAGATCTACCGGGAGAATTCAAAGCGGGAGAAGTACCCGGTCAAGTAAAAGCCAAGACCGTAATTTCCACCAAGAGTTCACTCTCAATCTCCGAAACACAAACGTCAACTCGAACCGAAGAGTTGGGACCTATCCCCGTGCCTAAAAAGGGAACGGCGGAAGTTGAAGTAGTCGCGACCGAATCAATTTCCGTTGCTGAAGTAACGGCCGAAACAAAACCGGGGGAGTTTAAACCGGGAGAGGTGCCTGGTCAAGTTAAAGCTAAGTTTTCGGTGCCGACTCGTGAATCCTTGCAAGTGTCAATAGTTGCTAGTGAAGACAAACCCAAAGACTTTTTGGCCGGTGAAGTGCCCGGACAGGTGACCGCGAGAATAACGCTGTCTCCGCAGAAAACGATGACCGTCGAAGAAGTCACGACCGAAGATGGTGTCGGGAAATTTGAAAAGGGACACGTTCCCGGGGAAGTGCAAGCCAGCAGAAAGTTGTCAACGGTTACGTCATTGACAACTAGCGAGACTGTTGCGTCTCAAAGGCCCGGTGAGTTTGCAGCGGGCGAATTACCGGGTCAGGTTAAAGGAAGTACCAGAATATCGCCCGAGAAATCAATCACCGTAGAAGAAATTGTTTCTTCCATTCATCCGGGCGAATTTAAAGCTGGAGAGCTGCCTGGACAGATCCAAGCCAAATGGAAGTTGTCCACTCAAGAGTCCATGATTGTGTCCGAAGTGAAACCCGAGGATCGGCCGGGGGAATTCAAAGCGGGCGAAGTTCCGGGCCAAGTCAGGGCGACGTCAGCATTGCTCACTAAAGAATCGTTTAAAGTTTCCGAGACTTTAAGTCACGCTCGTACGGAGGATTTTGCACCCGAACCATTGCCAAAGACACGAAGTGCCGAACTAGGACTCGTTTCGGTCGAATCCATCGCCGTTTCCGAGACGAAATCCGAAGTGAAACCGGGCGAGTTCAAAGCGGGCGAAGTTCCCGGTCAAATTACAGCGAGAGTGCAGATTTCTACCAGAGAGTCGGTCTCGATTGCTGAAGTGACCCCGGAGCTGAAGCCAGGCACATTCCAACCGACCGATTTACCCGGTCAAATTACTGCCCAGTTCTCGATTACATCTCAAGAAGGAATGTCGGTCTCGGAAGTCCAATCGGAAGTGTTGCCGAAGGAATTTTTGCCGGGTGAAGTACCTGGTCAAGTAACTGCGCAAATGTTGCTGTCGGCTCAAAAGTCTCTAACTGTGCAGGAAATTACAACCGAAGATGCGACTGAACACTTTAAACCGGGTCAAGTTCCGGGTCAGATCCAAGCCAAAAGAAAAATGTCCGGTGAAGAATCCATCGTGGTATCCGAGGTGATTACTAGTCAGAAAACGAGTGAATTTGTTGCGGAAGAACGTCCAAAAGGAACTTCTGCTAATTTACGCGTGTCACCTCAAAAAACACTCGTGGTAGAAGAGGTCCAGTCTGAAATTGTACCGGGTCAATTTGCACCTGGACAATTACCTGGCGAAATCAAAGCTAAATGGAAATTGTCGACGCAAGAATCCATGATGGTATCGGAAGTGTCGTCCGAAGTGAAGCCTGAAGAGTTTAAAGCTGGCGAACTGCCTGGAATGACAACTGCTCAACGAAGGGTTTCAACGAAGGATTCGTTCGTCGTTTTTGAGGCAAGAACGCATACGGAAGCTGAGGAATTGGGCCCGGCTGTACGACCAAAGGAGACCAAAGCGGATTTCGACGTTGTTTCCAACTTATCGGTTGCTGTTTCCGAAGTAATGTCCGAACAGAAACCTGGGGAATTTGTGCCTGGTCAATCTCCATTCGAAGTGAAAGCAAAATCTCAAGTCACGTCTCGCGAACACGTCGCCATTACCGAAGTAAGGACACAACAGACTGCCGAGGAATTTCAGGCGCGGGAAGTGCCTGGAAGTAAGAAAGCGGTGGTTGCGTTCGGTGACGCGAAACGGACGGCTCAAGTAAAATAATCAAATTTTGTTTTGGTTAATAAAATTAATTATTTTGGTTGCAGGTGCAAGAAGTACAGACTGGTATAGGTTTAGGCGCAATAACGAAAGAAAAGAGCCACGAACAAGTGGCACGCGAAGTAGTCCTCGAAGCATTGGCATATGCTCAGGCTTTTTGTACTGAGGTTCAAACTAAAGGTCAGATTGGTTGCTGTGTTGATGCACGTTGGTTGTGCGCATGCGATTTTAATTTTAATTTTATTTGCAATTTTAATGTGAAAATTTTTAGTTCCAGGACCTATTGGAAGGATTGGAAATAATTAATTATTTTTATTTTAGGTTGAAGTGGGGGGGGGGGGGGGGGTTATTATTTAAATACATGATTACATAATAAGTTTTTCATTTTTAACACATCAACTTTTTATATTTTGGGTGTTACACATTAACACGTTTGCTAACTGCACTGGACATCGATTCAAAGTTATAATTGTTTTGTTTATCCTATACATAGAAATTCGAACCACGAAGAAAACAAAGCCGAAGGTGACAGAGGAGTTAGAAACAGGTATACAAAGGCAACAGCTTGATTGTACAATTTCACTTTAATCTTTCGTGGCTCCTCTGTGCGATTCATGGCATGTCATGCACTAACACGTACATCGATACCCACTCTTAAATAAACAAGATGGGAAGTTCATATCATTATACTCATTGGTTTGCATTTTACAAAGTAAAAAAAATTGATTCATTTTTCATCATGTGGCTTTTACTTAAACAATATTCACAGATACAAGTTATTTCTAACACAAATCAAATGCTCGTTTTACACAAATGTTAACAATTTTGTCTGCTATCAAACTACATTTTATTGTATACAAAATTAACATTTCTACTATCAAACTTTACATTTTCTATTTCAATAACATTTTTTTTTTTGAATTTTTATGTTTTTACATTTCTTTCGTAACATTATTCATAATTCTGACAAATTTTTACTTCAGTTGTGTAGTGTTATTTACATTTCTTACAAATTTTTACATTAGTTGTGTAGTATTTACATTTCTTACAAATTTTTACATTAGTTATGCAGTGTTTACATTTCTTACAAATTTTTACATTAGTTATGTAGTATTTACATTTCTTACAAATTTTGTATGAGTTTTGTAGTAGTATTTACATTACTTTCAACTTTACATTATTTTATAACAATATTTACATTTCTTTTCAAATTTTACATAATTTTATAACAATATTTACATTTATTTTCAAGTTTACATTATTTTTATAACAATATTTACATTTCTTTTCAATTTTACATCATTTTTATAACAATATTTACATTTCTTTTCAATTTTACATTATTTTTATAACATTATTTACATCTTATCTACTGTACATTCTGATCTTTGTCCGTAGATGTAATTAGTTTTGTGTTTAGAGCTTTAGTACTCAGTGAAAGAGTGATCTGTTTGCTTCGATCTTTTATTAGACTTCAAACGATAAACGTTTTGGAATAACGAATTATTTAAACCAAAGGCTTATTGCACCACTTACAAGACATACAAAGCATTTCTAACAGATGAATATTCAAACAGTTTAACATGCACAAAATGAATATTGTCAACTCATAACGCGACATTCAAAAGAAGCTATAATGTCATTGAACTAAACATGCTTTACATATTTTACATAATTTTAACAAGCATCGGAATATGAGAATATTACAAAGTAAATAACACTGAAAATAATCGTTAACACATTTCAACTCATTAGATTGCTATAGTTTTCAACTTCTACTCTTACTTTACACATCTTTTTTCTTATTTCATATTTATCAAAACATTATTATTAACAGCTTTTATGTAGACCAATTGCTCATCTTTGCATCAAATATCTACACTTATTTTTCAATCTTACAATAAATTTATCAATTTCAACAATTTCTGGCACATACAAGTTTCATTATTCGCATAGCAAAATAACATAAGAATGTTCCTAGATTTACTGCTGAAAAAACAAACATAATTTTGCGTACTGTTTTTAAAAATGTCCATTTTTACGTACCCAACACTGTCACATAATGAAACAATGGTAATACGAAATTGGACAGGTTCAAAACAGTATTGCATTTTTAGTTGCTACTGCCAAACACATTATGCTTACTACGGCATATTCACACGCATTTGTTTTAAAAAAGTGTATATTTGTTATTACACATAATAATATGTTACAGAAGATGCTACTCAAACACAACAAATTACACATACACACGAAACAATAAAAACGGAAGATGTAACGCAACCCCGAGAGACTCAGCAAATTGATACATTAAACATACAAAAAACATTTATTGATGATCAACCACGGAGATACGAGGACACAGTTTCGGAGTTAGAGGAGACATTACAGCCTACTTCAGCTCTTCAGAGAAAGATGTTGGTGCACTTGGAACAAAAAGGTGATAGACCTGAAAAAGAAGACGAAACTATTGACGAGAAGAAAATTGTGAAGCGTTTTATTACTAAAGATGGGAAATCAAGAACAGTTGAAAAGAGAATTATAGTAAGAAAAGAACCTAAAGTGAAGACAGTAGTGATTACTAAAATAGGCACTAAAGCAGATTACGACATTAGAATCAGACCCAAGGTTGAGGAAACAAGTGTCATTACTCAAACTCAAGTGGAACAGAAAGACATTGGGAAGACTAAATCTAAAGTTGATGAAGTGAAACCAAAGGAAATTTATGAAAAGAAACCTGAGAAGCCAAAGAAAGTTCGTCAAGAGAAACCAATGGAGGTTTTTGAAGAGAAACCAAAGGAAGTTTTTGAAGAGAAACCAAAGGAAGTTTTTGAAGAGAAACCAAAGGAAGTTTTTGAAGAGAAACCAAAGGAAGTTTCTGAAGAGAAACCAAAGGACGTTCGTGAAGAGAAACCAAAGGAAGTTCGTAAAGAGAAACCAGAGGAAGTTTTTGAAGAGAAACCAAAGGAAGTTTTTGAAGAGAAACCAAAGGAAGTTCGTGAAGAGAAACCAAAGGAAGTTGACAAAGAGAAACCAGAGAAACCAAAGGAAGTTGACAAAGAGAAACCAGGGAAACCAAAGGAAGTCGACGAAGAGAAACCAGAAACACCAAAGGAAGTTGCCGAAGAGAAACTAGTGAAGCCAAAGAAAGTTTATGAAGAGAAACCAAAGAAAGTTTATGAAGAGAAAACAAAGAAAGTTCATGAAGAGAAACCAAAGATAGTTGATGAAGAGAAACCAAAGACAGTTTTTGAAGAGAAACCAAAGACAGTTTTTGAAGAGAAACCAAAGGAAGTTTTTGTAGAGAAACCAAAGGAAGTTCGTGAAGAGAAACCAAAGACCGTTGATGAAGATAAACCAAAGACCGTTGATGAAGATAAACCAAAGACAGTTTACGAAGAGAAACCAAAGAAAGTTTATGAAGAGGAACCAAAGACCGTTTTTGAAGATAAACCAAAGACAGTTTATGAAGAGAAACCAAAGGAAGTTTTTGAAGAGAAACCAAAGGAATTTCGTGAAGAGAAACCAAAGACCGTTGATGAAGATAAACCAAAGGAAGTTCACGAAGAGAAACCAAAGAAAGTTTATGAAGAGAAACCAAAGAAAGTCCATGAAGAGAAACCAAAGACAGTTGATGAAGAGAAACCAAAGACAGTTGATAAAGCGAAACCAAAGAAAGTTTATGAAGAGAAATCAAAGGAAGTTGACAAAGAGATATCAGAGGAAATTTACAAAGACGTAACAAGGAAAATTGATGACAAGAAAGCCAAGAAGGTTGTAGAGAAACTTAAGAGAGAGCACGAAGAGCAACCAAAGGAGGTTTATGAGGAAGAACTAAGGAAGAAGGCTGTAAAAACACTGGAGAAAGTTGAGGACGAAGTACCAAGAAAATTTGATGACGATAAGCCAAAGAAGGTTGTCAAGGAAAAGCCATCAGAGGTTGATGTAGCTAAAACAAGGAAGATTTCGGAAAAGAAACCAAAAAAAGTAGACGAAGTATCAGAGGAAGTTCACAAAGAAGTGCCAAGAAAAACGTCTGATAAGATACTGAAGAAAGTTGATACGGAGGAACTGTCAGAAGTTTGTAAAGAAAAACTATTGGTCGCTGATGAAGTGAAACCATTGGTCGCTGATGAAGTGAAACCATTGGTCGCTGATGAAGTGAAACCATTGTTCGCTGATGAAGTGAAACCATTGGAAGTTGATGAATTGAAAGCTGATGAAACAATACCAAGAAAAATTGATGAAGAAAAGCAATTTAAAGTTGATGATGAAATGTCAAGAGAAATTGACGAAATGAAATCAACGATAGTTGATGAAAAAGTACCAAGAGAAATTGACGAAATGAAATCAACGATAGTTGATGAAAAAGTACCAAGAAAAATTGATGGAAAGAAACTGAAAAAAGTTGACGAAGAAAAACTGAGAAAAATTGATGTAGAGACACCGAAGAAAGTTGAGGAAGATGCTGGAGCAATACCAAAACAACATAAGCTTAAACCAATTCAAATAATTTCTAAAAAACCTGCAAATGTTGAAGAAAAAAAATCGGAAGTTGCCCCAAAAGCAAGAAAACCTGCCAAAGTTTTAGAAATACTAGGAGATGATTATGAAGAAGTTGAACCACGGTTTGCAGACATTTCATTCGCAGCTAGTAAAGTAATTGAGACTGAAAAAATCTTTACAAGAAAGGACACAGCAGAAGAGATTTCAACAGAGAGACCTGATCAAGTTGATACCTCAGATGATGTATTTGTCAAATCTAAGACGACAATTGTTTTAATGAAACAGCCATTAAAGGAGGACACAATTGCTGAAAAATCAGAAAAAACTTATACAAGTGAAATGCAAGTAGTGGACTTTGAAAAACCTCAAGCTCCAAAGGATAAAGATGAAATGGAAAAACCTAGAAAGCCCAAAACTAAAAAACCTACAAAAGAAGCAATTATTGAATTAGGAGAAACGGTCTCGGAAGAACTTGGTGAAACGAAAACAACTGTTGATAAACCAGAAATAACTGACGTGACACCAATAGTCGAAAAAGTTAAAACATTTAAAAAGAAACCCAAAGAAAGAGCAGGTACAACTGAAAGGACTGAAACCTTTGAAGATCAAGTTGTAACGCTACAAAAAGCTAAAACTGTTAGAAAGAAAGTGGTCGAAGAGGAGTTTTTTGATGATCTACAATCAATTTTTCCAGTTTTGCAAGAAAGTGCATCAATGAATGAAGAAATGCCGTTTGAAACTGTTCTAGTGACTGAAGTGCGAGGTAAACAAAACACTTTACAAATGGAAACAATTGTCAAAATGAAACAGACAGTCAAAGACAAACAAAAAACAACACACGATAAACAAATCTACACAGTTGAGACAGTAGATGTCACACAAGATGCCATTTCCAAAATCATTCCACAACACGTGACACCAATACAGATTTCTGACACCTCAATTACACCAGATGAGCAATTGGTAGCTACTTCAACAAAAGGTATTGTACATGTGATTTTCATATTTCACTTTTATTTCATAACATTTTTTGTTGAAAACAATAAATTTACTTTTCTTTACATCACAATTTAACCGTTTCAGTACAAGAAGACACAGACACTGGTAAAGTAACACTAGTCACAAAACAGGTAACATTTGACGAAATTACAAAGAAACCACACACACATAAGAAAGTTACTGAGGAGGAAGAAGTAATTGAGGATGTGATTACGGAAGAAGTTGAAGAAACTGTAACTGAGGAGAGACGGGAGGAAAAGAAACCGGAGTTGACAGGTGCAATACCTAAAAGGAAACAAACTGAGAAAATGCCATTGAAACCTGAGGATGTTGTTTTAAAACCAACACCTAAAAGGAAACCTTTGAAAGAAGAAAAACCAAAAGGTGTTCAATTAAAGCCTACGAAACGTGAATGGGAGCAAGAGGTAGAAGTGGTGACTGTAAAAAGGGAAAGGGTTGTAAGGGAGTACATAGGAAAAGATGGCAAACCAGTGGTCATTAAGAAGATTATTGTGTCGAGAGAAAAGCCAACTGTAGATCGAAGGAGAATAATTACTACAATTGGAACTAGGGAAGATGTAGAGCTGGAAAAAATGCCAGTTACGAGGGATTCGAAAGTAAAAAGAATTAAAGAAGTTACGGAGAGAAAGAAAATACCTGAAGAAGTTGAAGAGTTGACTGAGAGATATAAACGCGAAATGGAAATGTTAGAGGCAGCGCTGCAGCGTCCTGTTATTACTGAAATTGTACCAATGAGAGCTTCAATTACCGGGCCAGAAACTGACGAAGAGGACGAACAAGTGGTGACTAAAGTTAGTATAAAAACTGTTCGAGCAACTGAAATGAAGAAGCCAAAGACGGAAGAGGTTGAGAAGAAAATTGTTGAAAGAAGACCTGATGATGAAGAGGAGGAGGAGGAAGAAATTGAGGAAGTGAGAAAAATAACGACTGAGAGAAGAACTGAAGAGTTTCCAAGACCAGAAGATGAAAAAGTCATAACCAAAGTGAGAAAGATTAAGAAGAAACCGAGGGAAGAAGCCGAAGAAGAAGTTTTAATAACCAAAAGAAGAGAAGTCAGAGTTACAACCAGTGGTCAAGAAAAACTTGGACCAGAGGGATTAACAATAGAAGAAATTTCCACTGAACCATTTACAAGTGAAGAAGTGAGACCAATATCAATCGAAGAGTATCCAAAAGCGGATGATGAAAAAGTTATAACTAAAGTGAAAAAAATTAAGAAGAAACCAAAGGAAGACGCCGAAGAGCATGTTTTAATAACCAGACGAAGAGAAGTGAGAATAAGGACTATTGGTCAAGAGAAACCTGGACCACAAGGGTTGACAATTGAAGAAATTTCTACTGGACCAATTACAACTGAAGAATTTTCAAAACCAGAGGAAGAAGTTATAACCAAAGTGGAAACGATCACGAAAAAACCACAGGAAGACGAGGAAGAAATTGAGGAAGTTAGAAAAGTAACAAAAATAACGAGCGAAAGAAAAACAACCGAAGAGGTACCAAAGCCAGAAGTTGAAGAAATTATAACTAAAATTAAAAAGACTAAGAAAAAACCTAAGAAAGATACTGAAGAACATGTTTCGATAACCAGAAGAAGGGAGGTGAGAATAAGAACTACTGGTCAAGAAAAACCTGGTCCAGAGGGCGTGACTATTGAAGAAGTTTCTTCTGAACCAATTGCAACTGAAGAAGAAACCGCATTTCTTGGTATTGAGCAAGTGAAGCCAGAACAAGTTCGTATGAAACTAATGCCACAACAACCCATAGTTGTTTTCGAACAAGATGTGGTTGGAAAGGAAGACGTGTTCTCTCCTGAAAAGATTACACCGCAAAAGGGAAAGAAAACAATCGAGGGTCGGAAAACAGTCACCATCTCCGAGACACTGACGGAGCGCTCAGTTGAACAAATGGACGATCAGTCAATTCCTCAACCAACAAGAGCAAGATTGGTTACTTTGGAACAGAAAACCGTTGACGTTTCAGAAATTGCTCCAGAGTTTGCTAAACCGGAAAAACGCACCGTCCAAGCTACAGAAAGACGCGAATCATTAATACAGAGGAGTGTTGATATCAAAGAAGTTTTTCCTGAACAAAAAGAAGAAAAACTTACTCCGTTGGAATATCTAACAACAGTAGCTCAAGTTGGCTTATCACAGTTAGAAAGCATTGCCGTTGTTGAAGAAGAGAGTCTTGAAGGAGCAAAGCCACTGCCTGTTTTCAAAGAAGTTTCAACTGTTGCTAAACGGGTGAAAGAAAAACCGAAAATAGTCAGCGGCATTTCCGTTGAAGAGACCGATGTACACGAGAAGACTGTTGAATTGTCGATCGTCGAAAAAAGAAAGAAGTTTAGAGCAAAGCAAAGAGAGTCGTTATTAGAACGACCGGAAGTAACTGAAGAAGTTGCGGAGTTTATATTGGAAAAACCGTTGTCGGATCGAGCAAAACACAAAGAAGTTTCTAAAGAGAGTCTGGAAGTCACGGAAATTGCCACTGATTTCACTCCGCATAGACCGAAGAAGGACAGAGCTAAGCGAAGAGAGATGCCATCGGAAAGACCAAGCGTGACGGAAATGTCGACCGAGTTTGAGCCGGATCAGCCAGTAAAAGCGCTTGCTGAACAAAAGGAAATGCCATTAGAAAAACCGGACGTAACGGAAATGGTCACCGAATTTGTTGCTGTTAAACCAAAAGCATTTAAAGCTTCGCAGAGGGAAACAACTTTGGATGCACCGGATGTCACCGAAATGGCAATTAGTTTTTTACCGGACAAGCCGACGAAGGAAAAAGCCAAGCACAGAGAAACTGCTCTACAGAGACCGGAAGTTTCGGAAGTTGTTGCTGATTTTATACCGGACAAACCAAAGAAATTTAAGCCTAAACAACGAGAGATGTCGCTGGAAGAGCTTGAAGTCACTGAAATGGCAACTAGTTTTGTACCGGAACAACCCAAAATTGAGAAGGCAAAACAGAAGAAGGAAATGCCGTTACCGGAACTCGATGTTACGGAAATGACGACTGAATTTACACCTGATAAACCGAAGAAGGAAAAAGCAGTGAAGAAGGAAATGCTCTTAGACAAATCAGAAGTTACGGAAATGGCAACCGTATTTACTACAAAAGCACCAAAAAAGCAAAGGGCGAGGCAGAGGGGATTATCTCTGGAGAGATTAGAAAGCACAGAAATTTCTACAGAGTTTTCCGTTGATTTTCCCAAGAAGTTTCGAGCTAAGTTCAGAGGAACATCTTTAGAAAGGCCAAATGTTAGTGAAATGGCGCCCGATTTTCTTCCACGCCGACCTAAAAGGAGAACTGCAAGATATCTGGAAATGGCTTTACACAGATCACATTCGACCGAAATGTCAACTGAGTTAGCACCCGACCAACCACAAATCGAAAAAGTGAAGTCAACTTTTGAAAAAAATGTACCGTTAGTCGTTTTGGAAACAACTGGAGAATACCAAGTGAGCCTTGATAAATTTGAAACGTCGAAGCAGCTAGTTGCTGCCAAGCAATCAATACCAACTCAAATCCACGTGGATGTAACTGAAACTACGATTTTGACACAAACACAAGATTTACCAAGAGACAAGAAAGCTGTGGAAGTAACAGCACGAACCGTTGACGATATTGTTAGTATTACAGAAGTAGAAACAAAAGTTCTAAAAGAAGATGAAAAAGTGAAAAAAGAAACACGTAGATCGAAGAAAACTGATGAAGAAGTGACGGAAGAAGAGGTCAAAAAAGTTGAAAAAGACAAACTTCACATTGAAGAAAAGGAAAAACCAAAACCAATTGAAGAAAAAGAAATTACAAAAGTGAAGACGGTTTTAGTTGAAGAAAAAACGGAAAAAGACAAACCTACAGAAGAGGTAGACAAGAAACGTCAAGAAATTGAAGAGGAAACGCAAGTTATTCAAAAGGTTACTAGGAGAACAAGGAAAAAAGGAGACGGGATAAAGAAAACTGTGACGACCAAACGAGTTAGAAGACCGAGTGAGGAAGAGGAAGAGGAGGAAGAAATTGAGACGACAGAAACCACGAGCAGAAAAATGCTACTCCATAAACCAGACAAAGAAATTATTACTGACACGACAACTGAAGAAATTCCATCGTTTGACACTATGCGCGAACAAGCGACACTGTCCATAGAAAAACTTACGGGGGTATTAGTAAGTGAAATATCTCCCGTTGAAAACGAGAGTCCATTTATCAATAAACCAGTACCATCTACAAAACACATTCAATTGACATTAAGTGGTGAGAAGCCTTTGGTGGTCCAAGAGACACAAACGCATATTAAAGAACAAGAATTGGTGCGTGAAGTACCACAAACAGATCACGCCGATCACGTAATTGTCGAACAACAATCTCTTGTCACTTCCGAGACATTTTTACAGGGTGGGGTCTCTGAGGCTGAAGGGTTTAGTACAATAGAAAAGCAAGCGACACTCACATTTATTCAACACAAACCTGTTGTTATTGCTCAAACAAGTTCGATGGAAATGGAAGGAACATTTTCAGGAAAGGTTAGGCCTAGCGGTAAACAAGCAGAGGTTAGTCTGACTCTTTTAGAACCCATTGAGGTTACCTCGACGTTACCGGGCGACAGCGAGACGAGTTTTGATAAAGACGTCAAACCCGACGAGAAAAAAGCGATGCCTGTATTGCCGGTAGACGAGTCGTACACAACGGCGGAAATTAACGTGCAGTCATCGACTGTGGAGTTTGATTCGGAAACTAAAGCGGTTCAAGAGCAAGCGGAAGTGGGGTTGATTAAAAAGATTGCGTTGAAGGTGATGCAAGTGTTTTCAAGTAGCAAGGAAGACGAAATGCAAGATGAACCAGAAGTGAAGAAACGAAGCGCTCAATCAGTAATCGAATCGAAAGAACACATTGTTGTTAGTGAAGTTGACGTCAAACAGAAAGAAGTTGATTTGGGTTCGGTGAAGAAAATGAGTGAAGCCAATGCGGAGGTGTCAGTAACCATTAAAGAAGCCGTTGAAGTGAGTGAGGCGAAGTCAGAAGTGGTGCCAGCCAAGTATAAACCCGAACGCACGACCACACACAAGGCATCGGTCGATGTTATACCGTTGCAGATGTTGCAAATCCGTGAGGTAACAACTGGGTTCAAGGAAGACGTCATTGTAGCTGAAGAAATGCCACAAACCAAAAACGCTCAAGAAACGAGAGACGATGTTATTCGTAAAGTAGTAAGTGTTATTGAAATTGAAACGGGCCAGAAAGAGGAAGATTTGAGCGAGTTTGCGAAACAAACAACTACTGCCAAAGTAAATCTTGAACCATTAGATCACGTAACGGTTTCTCAAGTAGCATCTGAAACGAAACCAGAGGATATTGTAGAAACGTCTGTGAAATGTGATGGGGCAAAAGTCGGGCTGAGTCTCCAAAAACATCTTACTGTAAGCGAGGTTGTTGAAGGAACTGCAGAAGAGGTGTTTAAGCGTGAGAAATTGCCCGATGGGAAGCGTGGCAACGCTGTTCTCTCAACGCTAGAGCATTTAATTGTTTCTGAATACGAGGGACAGCTACAGGAAAAATCTTTTTCCCCTGAAAAAGTTGTCGATGTGACTGCAATTTCTGCATTTTCAACTGCAGAACATTTAAGCGTTCGAGAAACTCTCGTTCAAGATACCACAAGTGGGTATCGTAAAGAGCAATTGCCGAAAGATAAAGCGGAAGTTGATGTTTTAGAGCATATAGCAATTGCGGTTTCGGAGATACAAGTGGGGGATAGGGAGGGCGAAATGTTAAAGGAAAAACCGGATGAGGATAAAGCGTTGAGTCTTGTAAGTCGGCAAGAGGCTCTGACTGTGACTGAAGTTCAGCCGGAAAGCAAAGAAGTTGCACTGGACGCCGAAATGGCTAGAAAAGGGCAAACTGCAACTAAAGTTATGTCTTACCAAGAATCGGTTGAAGTTTCTGAATTCATCGTAGGTGAAACGAATCCAACATGTAGTGGCGTTCAAATCCCAAATGTACAACGAGCATTACCCGAGGTGGAGGAAATGGAATCTCTGAGTATCTCCGAAGTGGTTTCTGCACAAAAAGAATCCGCGTTTATTGGGGAAGCTAAAGTAGAAATGAGTTCAGCATCCGTGCAGATACCAGACAAAAAACCGTTGTCGGTTTTAGAGGTTAGGATCCATGAAACCGAGAGCGATTTAATTGTAGGGAGATATCCAGGCAGTCAGGAAGCGCGTCGAGTATTGACAACAAAAGAATCGGTCGATGTGGGTGAAGTAATTTTAGATTTTCAATACGGCGAGTTAAAGCAGAAAAAATTACCCGCGCAAGAAGCAGCCAAGACAATTCTCTCTACGCAAAAGAGTTTGAATGTCGTTGAAATTCAGACCGGGGTTAAAGAAATTGACACTATTTTGGATATTCGGCCCGATTCGAAACGCGCATCACCTGGTGTTACGGAAAGTGAACACTTGACAATTTCTCAGGTGGAGGAGTCATTTAAAGAGGGGGATTTTATTGCATGTGCAACACCTAATGTTGTAACCACCGAGTCTCTATTAGAGCGCAGAGAGGCGATAGAGGTAGGGCAAATTATTCCTGATATTTCAATGGGTGAAATTGCTCCACAATCAGTACCAATGTCAGACGTTGCGAAGGGTGAAATTGTTTCACACAGCACCGTCTCGGTTTGCGAGATTGAAAGTGGAATTAAAGAAGGCGAATATTTGGTTGAAAAATCCTTGGGAGTCACTGCACGTTTTTCGGTCGCTGCGCAGCAGCATCTTGCCGTAACTCAGGTGGAAAGCGAACAAAAAGAAGAAATATATTCACCAGAAACGACACCCAGGGATAGAATGGCCAATCTCGTGTTATCCGAGGTAGAATCTTTAGAAGTACTAGAAGCATCAATTGCTGAAAAAGAAAGCGAATATGTCAAAGGGGAATTACCTAAATCGGATAAAATAACACCGAGGTTGAGTTTGAGTGAGGGGGTCGGTGTGGCCGAATTCCAGTCGCATATTCGCGAAGAGGATTTGGCAATATCTGAACCGTCTGCAAAGACTGCGATTGGGGATGTGATCCCGCAAGAACACATTACTACAGAGACGAGTGAAGAGTTGGTAAAGGAAGACGTGTACACACCTGGCAAAAAACCAAAGGCAATACAGGCAAAGTTTAGTGTGAAGCAACAGGAAGCGGTTGAAATATGTGAAGTGTATTCTGATAATTCCTACGGAGAAATGAGAAAACAAGCCTCGCCACTTATTTGCGGTGCGTCCGAGAAATTAATCACACATCAACCACTTTCCATTTCAGAAACACGAATTGAACAGAGAGAAGCTAGAATGAGTGATATTAAACAACCGGAAGTAGTTTCTGCACAGCAACAAGTTTCAACCACAGAGCACGTCGCTGTGTCCGAAACGAGAGCCGAGATTAAAGAAGAGGTTTTGATTACGGAAGAAATTCCGAAGAAAAGAACTGGAAAACTATTAATTGGGGCCGTCGAAGCAATTACGGTCGAGGAAAGTCCGGGGGAGATGATCACGGGTGATCTTAGTCAATTGATTCGACCTAAATCAGCCACTGCTCAAAAGAGGATTGTTTCGAACGAAGGGTTGAACGTCTCTGAGGTTTTGCCGCAGTTAAAGGAAGTCGATTTTAAAGCCGGAGAGCATCCGCATGCGAAAAAGGCAGACACTGTTATGGATGAGAAAGAGCATTTGACCACCAGTGAAGTGAAGACTGGTGACAGCGAGATGGAGTTGATTCAAGAAGAAATTATCAAGAAGAAAAGAGCGCAGAAAAGCATTGTTGCAATGCAGGCTCTTGAGGTGGAAGAGGTGACGTCTGGATACAGTTCTGGGAGTTTTGACGGCAAATTTCAACCTAAATTTAGTCAAGTCCAACCTGATATCGTACCTCAAGAGTCGATAACGGTTATTCAGGTAAAATCGGGTGAAAAGGAGGATGAGTTTGTGCCGGGGAAACTACCCAAAATGGTCGAAGCTAAGTCCGTTGATGCGTTGAAAGAGCATTTGATTATTGCTGAAACTGAGGTGAAGCAAAATGAGACCGATTATAAACCAGGCACGACTGCTTCCACTCAAGCAACGAGCATTTTACCCACTGAGGAAGCTTTAGTTATTTGCGAGCTAACAAGCGCGGACATTACGCGCAATTTATCGGATAAAGATATTCCGAAAACAATCGATGCTCTAAGTTCTTTGGTTCCGCACGAAACTGTATCCATTTCGAAAGCAACAACTCATTTAAAAGAAGGTTTAATTACGGAATTTAAGGTTCCCGAAGCGAGGCAAGTGGCTTCTGCTTTAGTTCCATCCGAGCATGTGTCTGTTCTCGAAGTGCATTCGGGTCAGAAGGAGGAAGAGTATACGGTTGAAAGAAAACCTAAAGATGTTAAGGCTAAAGACGTTGTGGTTGAAACAGAGGCCATTGAGGTATCTGAAATTGTAGTAGGAGTTTCCACCGGCAGAGTAGGAAAGACAGAGAAACCAATTTTAGATCAGGCTACAGCGGATGTCATTGTCCACGAATCAGTTTCAATTGCAGAGACACAATCAATTGACAAGGAAAGTGATTACAGACCAAAACAGGCACCATCAACTGCAAGTGCACAAATCATAATTCCGACACAAAAACATTTGCACGTCACTTTAACACATTCTGATGACACAGAAGGTGAGCACAAATCGGAAGTGATGCCTGATCAGAGACAGGCCACATCTATACTCACAACAAGAAAGGCACTTACAGTCATTGAAACACCTGTTAATATCAAAGAAGGAGATTACAAACAGACGGAAATGCTTTTAGAGACTGCCGAACGACAATTTGTAACACACAAAACAGTGGCATTCGATGAGGTTTCGTCACAATTCAAAGAAGTCGAGTTTACACCCGAAAAAATACCCGATTATAGACATGCAGACATTGACATAACCAAATCAAATTACATGACAGTGTTTGAAATGGAAACGGCAATGAAAGAGGATGACTTTATTGCAGAACGATTTCCACGACAAATTACAGCCAAGAGAACCGTTTCGGATATCGAGACGATGGAAGCTTCGGAAGTAGTGACAGGTCGCGTTTCGGTGATTGACAAAAGAGAGGTCAAAAAGGAGGTCAAAAAAGAGGAACAAGCGTCTGGTGTCTCGGTGTCGGAGGTAACACGCGTTGTTAAGGAGAAGCCAGGTAAGGTTAAAGATGAGTCGGAAGAAGAAGAGGAAGTGGAAACTAAGGTCACGAGGAAAAGAGAAATGAGGGAGAGAAAAACACTATTGGTTGTGAGAGCTCAGGAGAAAACGCTCGATGACGAAGATTCTTTGCAATTTAAAGTGGACGATTTGTATAATCAGATTAAACCGACGCAAGAAGAGCTTAGAAGCAAGTTGGTTATGCATGAAAATTTGATTGTGAGTGAAATATCAACGTCGCATAAAGAAGAGGAGTTGGCTCCACAAGTTATTCCCAAATCCCGCAAAGCGCAGCCGGGTTTTTCGCTTTCAGATCATCTCGATGTTTATGAGTTAGAGTTGGGACAGAAGGAAAGGAGTTTTGAGAAAGGTCAAGCGGCCATTGGATTTCAAGCGCAGAAGGTTTTGGGTGAAATTGAAGCACTCGAGGTGCTCGAAGTTGTTGCTGGTTTGACATCAGGGACGGTCGAAGAACAAAGAAAAGCGAAAATGGATCAAGTAAAAGAGAAATTAATTTTGTCCGAAGCCGTTTGTGTGGACGAGATGGAATCGGTCATCAAGGAAGGGACGTACGAAGCTGGTAAGTTACCTGGACGGAATCAAGCTGAGCGTAAAATGTCCCCGTTACGACATTTGTCGGTTCTTCAAGTGCAATCGGAACTTAACGAAGAAGAATACTCACCCGGGGATGCACCGAGAGGAAAAACAGCCACAGCAATTATTGACTCAAAAGAAGCGTTGACTATTGAAGAAGTTCCTATTGATTTTAAGGAAGGTGAATATAAGAGGCCACTTTCACCCGAAAAAGGCGAAGCGCTCAGCAGTTTGATCACTTACAAGTCGTTTTCCGTAGCGGAAGTGTCTTCGGAATTGAAAGAACAAGAACTGAAGACGATGAAAACTCCGCACGCTAACTTTGCGGAACGTGTTTTGACATCATCCGAATCGTTTGGAGTCTTTCAAATGCAGTCGGCCATCAAGGAAGATGTGTTTATTCCTGGGAAATTACCCGATAAAATTACGGCAAAAATGTCAATACCGGAAGCTGAGGCGATGGTTGTGAGTGAAGTAGTAACTGGACAATCTTCTGGTGAGATAAAAGAGGATGTAAAGCCGAAAGACGATCAAGCATTCGGCGCAATTATACCACACGAGACTGTGACAGTCGGTGAAGTGAGTTTTGGAATCAAAGAAGGTGAATATGTTAGAGAGAAATTGCCGACATCTACTCACGCGCCTTACTCGGTTATCACTCGGAACCAAGTTGAAGTTTTTCAAGTTAACGCGGGAGAAGGAGAAGATGTGTTTGTACCTGGGATATTGCCAGATTTCAAGACTGCTTCGGCAATTCTTTCTTCTCAAGAAGCTCTCCAGGTAAGTATCGACACGGGTGACTTGAGAGAAGAATCGATGCCGTCACCAGAGTTGCCGAAAATCGTCGATGCAAAACCGTCGTTGTCAACGTCGGAATCGATATCTGTGGCGGAAGTATCTCCTCAAAGCAACACCGAAGAGTTGACGGTCGAAACGACACCAGAAGCCAAAAGTGCTGTCAGTTCCATGAATTCCAAAGAACACGTGACCGTCTACGAACTGTTGTTGGCTACTCAAACCGATTCTTTAACTCCGCACAAATCACCAAAGTTGATCAGAGCAAGTATGAGAATACCGGAAGCAGAAGCGGTTGAAATGTCGGAAGTTGTCGTTGGTGTAACACCCGGTCTCTTCAAACGAAAACCGCAACCAAAGACGGACCAAGCACTCGGCATTGTGGCTCAACAACAAGGACTCACGATCGAAGAAACGGAAACGACCGAAAAAGAAGGCGAATACAAGCCTAAAGAAATGCCCAAAGGTTTTCTTGCTGAATCGAATTTTAGAACTGAAGAACACATGACTGTTACGGAAGTGGAAACGGCTGTGAAAGAAATCGATTACACCCCGGTGCAAATTCCGGAAAGTCAACAACCGGAAGAATGGATGTTGGGGTATGGCACTATTGAGATGATGATTGTGCAAGCTCACGAGAAAGAAGGTGAGTTTGTGAAAGCAGCGTCACCCGAGACGGCCAAAGTGGAGGGCAGACTGTCGCCCCAAGAGCCGATTCACAATTGGGAAATTATGGAACAGCTTAAGGAAGAAGAATTAATCCGTGATGAATTACCCGAGTCGATAACTGCTGAATTGTCCATGTTGGCGTTGCAACCGCTCGGTGTGTTTGAAATGGAATTAGCCCAACATGAAGGTGAATTTGTACCTGGCAAGTTACCTCGCGAGTTGTTTTTGAAGACGAAATTACCACAAGTTGAAGCTATGGAAGTAGAGGAAGTTGTCGTTGGTTTGACACCGGGTGATGTGAAAACGCCGGTTGTTAAAGCGGATCAAGCCGACTCGGCAATGATTCCTCACGAGACATTATCCATAAGAGAAATAAACGTTGGTTTAGTCGAGAAGGAATATGTTTCGGGCGAAAAACCAAAGACATCGCGAGCTGGTTTTGCAATTTCGACTAACGAACATCTTCAGGTACACTCTGTCCAAGCCGAAGAGGAAGAGGAAATGTACACGGCTGAGAAACTGCCGCAACTGAGAACGGCTCATTCGATATTGTCGTACAAAGAAGCTGTAGAAGTTACGGAAACTCCCACTGGAATTAAAGAAGGCGATTTAAAGAAACCGGAAATACAAATGGATGAAGCGAAACCATTTGTCATCACGCAAGAAGGTATTTCGGTGCGAGAAGTCAATGTCGGATACGTGGAAGAAGAATTACTCAGCGAAATAACTCCAACTAGCAAAACAGCACGCCGAACAGTTTTACCAAACGAGCACATCAACGTAGAGGAAACTCAGTTTGACATTTCGGAAGAAATCCTCGTGCACAAAAAGACACCCAAAGAAGGCAAAGCGAATGTGGCGGTTCCAGAAATGGAAGCGATCGAAGTTGATGAGATTATAACGGGAAGTTCATTTAAAGATACCACGATAATTGCTCCTAAAAGCGATCAAGCTGAGGGAGTTCTCGTTCCTCAAGAAAGTATTTCCGTTATTCAAGTTGTCGGTAGTGATAAAGAAGGATTTTATACGCCCGGCCAGTTGCCATTAACTTCGCAGGCCGAAACGTCAATGTTTTTCGAACAACATTTATCGGTTCTTCAAGTTTTGACTGGATCGCGAGAAGAGGAATGTCCGGTGGAACAAATTCCGAAGAAAAGAACTGCGGAATACGCCGTGACACCGCAAGAAGCGCTGGAAATAATCGAAATGCCATCAGAGGTGAAAGAAGAGGATTTGAAGACAAATAAGACACCTAGACCGGAAGAAAGCTCGTTGTCATTTGTGTCGCAGGAAACGATTCAAGTGGGTTTGGTCGAAGTTGATCACAAGGAAGGAGTTTTTATTCCGGATAAAGGACCGGTGGAATTGCAGCTGGATTCGCAATTCGTTGCTCAAGAAGCTATTGTGACAGCTGAAACACAAGTGGAACACAAAGAAAACGAATTGCAACCGGATGTAAAGCCAAAACTGACGCAAGCTGAAAAATTAATCAACGAAACAGAAGCCATTGAAATCGAGGAAATTGTTATTGGGGTTCAACCGGGAGATATGCCGAAAAGGAAGGTTCCTCAGACCGATGAAGCGTATCAATTACTCATAGAACACGAAACAATAGCTGTCGAGGAAACTGAAAGGCTCATCAAAGAAGGTGAATACGTTACGGAGAAAATGCCCGTTGGAATTTGGCCAAGACACAAGACCATTACGGATACTCACGTGACAGTTACTGAAGTTCATGAAGGTCAATCGGAAGATACTTTTGCTGCGGGAGAAATACCGGAAAGTCGAAAAGCTTTACCCGAAGTATTAACGCAAGAAGCGATCACAGTTCGGGAAGTATCCGAGCATCTAGACACGTGTCCGTTTGAGGAACAGATCCAAATGGTCAGTGAAAAGGCTAAACAGGATTTACTTGTCCACTTGTCAACGAACGTGATCGAAATTCAAGCTTCTGAAATCGAAGGGGATCTCAGCGAAGACGAAGTTATTCCAAAACGAAAAGCAAAACCATTGTTGTCGACGCAAGAACACATAAATGTATTGGAAATGCAATTAGGTAGTAAAGAGGAAGATTTGAGTGTGGAAGAGGAAGTTAGACGGCGAACAGCGGTGAAGGTAATCTCTGAAATCGAGGCCGTCGAAGTGTCGCAAGTTGAAGCTGGATCAACCGTCGGAGAGTTAGTTCGAGACGAAATTCCGGATTCGGACGAAGCCGTGCCGAAATTTGTCGGACAAGAAACGCTATCTGTGACTGAAATAAACGCCGAAGACAAAGAAGGGATTTTTACACCTGGGAAGTTACCGATGTCAGCGCAGGCGGGAATGGCGTTTAGAGTGGAAGAGCACATCTCCGTAGCGGAAGCGGAAATCAATTTGAAAGAAGACAAATATACACCTGGAAAAATCCCCGATGAAATCACGGCTAAATCTCAATTTACTCTGACCGAAGCGGTCCGAGTGTCTGAAGTTGCAACCGAAGAAAGGGAAAACGAATTCGTCGACGAAGATGTCCCCGACGCGCAGAAGGCAAGACCGGATATAAATGTCCAACTCAGCGTCAACGTCCACGAACTCAATCCACAAATAAAAGAAGGAAAGTTTACGCCGGATGTGACCCCGGACATGAAGAAAGCAATTCCAGATGTTGTGCCGGTTGAAGGAATTTCAGTTTCGCAAGTTACAACAGGCATCAAGGAAAGCGAATACGTGACTGAAGATCTGCCGCGGCAAAGACACGGTCAACCGATGATTGATGGGAATATCGCTCTGGGAGTTTTACAAGTGAGTGCCACCGGAAGTTTGGGGAAATTCGTTGAAGATAGTCCCAAAACGGAACAAGCTGAAGGTACCATAACTTCGCATCAAACAATCACGGTTTCCGAAACCGAAATAGCATTAAAAGAAGGCGAGTTTGTTCCGAAGTGTCTACCGAACTCCGTGGAAGCCAGTCGCTCGCTTTTACCACACGAACACGTCCAAGTAAGCGAGGTGACTTCAGAAACAAAAGAATACCATTTAGTTCCGACTTCTCAACCGTCCGAGCAATTTGCAACGTCTGGAATGCCATCTAGCGAAGCTTTAAATGTCGATCAAATTCCCGTACACATAATAACGGGCGATTTAGCGCCCGATGCTGAAATACAAACGGGGGAAGCAGTCGAGGAAATGACGACGGAAGAAGGCATCACGATACAACAGATCGCGACACACCTGAAAGAAGGAGAGTTCATTCCAGACAGACTTCCACGGGAAATAACAGCTAAGACATTTTTCACATTACACAAACATTACGAGGTGGAGGCAGTGGAGAGCGATGAGTTGGAAGGCTCCTACAAAACTAAGACATTATTACAGAACAAAAAGCAAGCTATGGCTTCGTTTCCGGAAGCTGAATCGCTGGAAATATACGAGGTGATGTCGTCACTGGGTCCGGGGGAAGTTCCAATTCTTCCAATGGTCGAGGAACAGCCTAATTTACTTTTGTTGCCTAACCTACTAGCGTGTGTTACAGATGTAGTTCCCGAAGAAACTCTGGTTGATTTCCATCGTAAAGGAGCGGAAGAATCGACGGCCGAAATGGTTCTTTTGGAAAGTGAGTCGATCCAGGTCCAAGAGGTCTCACCCGCAGCGCAGCCACGGGAAATGAGTCCCGACGAGGTTCCGGTAAAGATGACGGCAAGGCCCAATTACATTCCTCAACAAACGGCGATCACGACCGAAGTTGAGTCGGGCCAGATGGAAGAGGAGTATGTTCCCGGGCAGAAACCGAAACAACACGTGGCGCAGTCGTTGATTCCGCTCGACGAGTCGATCGAAGTGACGGAGGTTGTGATCGACTCGAAAGAAGGCGAATTTCAACCGAGTTTGAAACCTGATGTCAGAAATGCCAAAACAACTCTGTCGAGTCAAGAACACGTGATAGTGAGCGAAGTGACGTCGCAGATTGAAACCGAAGATTATTCCGTCGATGAGAAACCGTCGGGCAAGAAGGCAGTTGTTGTCGTTTCCAGTTATTCGTCGTTGGTCGTTGAAGAAGTTGAGGCCAGTCAAAAGGAAACCGATTACGAAGGCGTTGTTCCGAGCAAAAGCGTCGCGAACACTTCACTATCCGAAGGTGAAGCCATTACTGTGATTGAAATCGAGGCTCATGTCGCTCCGGAAGATTTGGACGAAATTAAAACTAAAGAATACCAAGCGACGTTTTCTGTTCCTAGTCAAGAAACCACCGTCGTATCTGAAATTATGTCTAATCTTAGAGAGGAAGAGTTTATTCCAGGTAAGAATTTATTGTTTCGTAAATGTGCTTTGTAATTACGACATTTTTCTTTGCAGATGAATTACCAAATACGAAAAAGGCTTTAGCTATTGTGCCCACGCAAGAACACATCATTGTGTCCGAAATGCTAGCGGGAGTTTCGGAAGAAATATTGAAACTCAAAGACACCCCGACTCAGCAGTTAGCCAACCCAGACATAGTTACAGATCAATCAGTCATCGTTGCTGAGGTAACCACGGCTGATATGCCATCCACGTACGAATCGGCACAATTACCCGAACAGAAAACAGCGGATTGGTCGGTGCCAACTCGGGAGACGTTCACGACGGGCCACGTTCATCTTCTCGAAGCCGAACAGGAGTTAACGAAGGAAAGACAACCACAAACGGAACAAGCGAAAATGAAGATACCGCAAGTCGAATCGCTCACTGTCTGCGAAGTCACATCAGAAAGCACCACTAAGGATCATGTACCGGAGAAGTTGAGGAGCGATACGGCCGAAACTGTCGTTCAAACAATTCATAGCGTGTCCGTTTCGGATGTACAAACGCACCAAAGGGAAGGAGAATTTGTCCCTGATCGTTTACCGGAAGAGATTTCAGCCAAGGTGACCATCCCGACGGGCGAACACATGATTGTGTCGGAGGTTGAAACGGCCCAATCGGAGGGAATTGCAGTTTTGGAGAAGTTTCCGACTGAGGACATGGCCAAACAAAAGTGGAACGTTGAAGAACACGTTGAAGTACGAGAAACGGTGACCGAAACGAGAGAAGAAGATTTTGAGAGTGAAAAATTAATTACTAGCACAGCTAAAAGTCGATTTTCTCCTCTCGAGCATTTTTTTGTTGATGAAATCACCTTGGGCTCGGGCTCCGGGGACTTACCCGAATCTAAAGAACCTCGAAAGGACAAGGCCAGGACGACCTTTCCTTTGACTCATCCGTTGGAGGTCGAAGAAGTTGAATCGGCAGAGATGGAGAAGGGTTTCAAAGCGGGTGAATTGCCTGGTCAAGACAAAGCCAAAACTCAAATTTCCACGCAGAAGCATTTGACCATTTGCGAAGTTATGACCGAAGGATCTTCTGAAGATTTCGACAAATTCGCGGCCAAACAAGACAAGGCAAAATCGGTCGTGTCGCTCCAAGAATCGGTGATTGTGGAAGAGGCCGAGTCTGGCGAGAAGGAAGGAGTGTTTAAAGCGGGAGAGTTGCCCGGACAAGACACAGCCAAGCCGAAAGTTACGATCCAAGAACACATAACTGTCGAAGAAGTGTCGTCGGAACTAGCGCCCGATGCTTTGACACCTAAAACGTGGAAAACCGACAAGGTCAAGGCTGTAATTCCGACTCAAGAATCCATTCAGGTCGAGCAAATTGAATCGGCTGAAATCGAAGGCACGTTCATGCCCGGAGAAATCCCCGGTCAAGATAAAGCCAGAAGTAAAGTGAGCACACTCGACCATTTGTCGGTGTCCGAGATCGTTTCGCACGAGTCTCAGCCGGACGAATTCACCGAAGAGGCGCCGTGGGAGGACAAAGCCAAGAAAAGCGTTTTAACTCAAGAATCGTTAGTCGTGCAGGCGGTTTCTTTCGCCGAATCGGAGACAACTTTTGAAGCCGGGGAAGTGCCCGGACAAGATAAGGCTAAAACAAGATGGACGACGCAAGAGCACATTGTCACGCAGCAAGTAACCGAACAAGGAACGTCTGAGGAATTCGAAAAGTTTAAGTTGATCGAAGCAAACGCGAAGAAAACGGCGTCGCTTCAAGAATCGGTTGCGGTCATACAAGTGGAATCTGCTGAAAAGGAAAATGTTTTCGAAGCTGGTCATTTACCGGGCGAAGACAAAGCGAAGACTAAAGTAACGACTCGAGACCACATTACCGTTAGTCAAGTTACAACTGAAGATGCGATGCCGGAGGAGTTGACGGAGGAAACGCCGTGGCAGGACAAAGCGAAGCGAAAGATGTCGGCATTCGAGTCTTTGGTCGTTCAAAGTGTTGAGTCCGGTGAAATTGAAACGACTTTTCAACCCGGTGAAATTCCAGGCGCCGATAGAGCAAAAACGAAATTTACCAGTCAAGAGCACACAACCACATCTGAAACAATAGCGCACGACACAACCGATGTATTTACGGAAGAAATGCCGCAAGAAGATCGTGCGAAATGGCGGTTGCGTGTTGAAGAATCTTTTATTGTAGTTTCTGAAGCAGAAATTGCGGAGAAAGTGAAGCATCCCGAAGAAATTGAAGCTCCCGTGACCGACAAAGCCAGAAGAAGATTGTCCGCCATGGAGCATTTGACCGTGTCGCAAGTGACGTCTGAAGACACGACCGGTGATGTGACGCACGAAAAGCCTCGCGCAGATTTGGCAAAAACCGTTTTGTCCAGGCAGGAGCCATTGGTGGTGGAAGAAACCGAACTGGCGGAAAAAGTCGTCCAGTTCCAAGCCGGTGAAATACCCGGACAAGATCGCGCTAAAACTAGATTGTCAACGCAGGAACACATAATCACCGAAGAAACAACGTCGGAATTGGCTCCGGACGAGTTGGTTCACGAAAAACCGAAGAAAGATATCGCGAAAACGCAGTTGTTGATTCAAGAATCGTTGACAGTTGCCGAAGCTGAAATTGCCGAAAAAGTCGACCAGTTTAAAGCAGGAGAAATACCAGGTGAAGATCGCGCCAAGTTGAGATTTACGGCTCAAGAACACATGACTGTCGAGGAAACGAAATCGGAATCAGCAACGGATGAATTGACGACTGAAAAACCGAAAAAAGATGTCGGAAAATCAATTCTTTCAACTTTGGAGTCAATAACGATCGAAGCGATTGAATCTGCTGAGAAAGAAGGCGATTTCAAGGCTGGGGAAGTGCCTGGGCAAGACAGAGCTAAGCCACGAATCCCAGCTCAAGACCACATTGTTGTGGAAGAAGTCACATCCGAAGGAATAACTCAAGATTTGAAGATTTCCAAGGGTAAGGAGGAAACTGCTAAGCGAGCATTCTCAACTCAAGAAGGACTGATCATCGAAGAAGCCGAATTAGCTCAAAAAGCTGTTCAGTTTAAGGCCGGCGAACTGCCCGGTCAAGATTTCGCTAAAACCAAATTGATGCCTCAAGAACACATCACGGTCGAGGAGATGGTGGCGGAAACTTTGCCGGACGAATTGACCCAAGAAAAACCAAAGAAAGACATCGCAAAATCCATTTTGTCCGTTTTAGAATTTTTATTAGTTGAAACCACCGAATCGGCTGAAAAAGAAGGGGTTTTCAAAGCCGGGGAGTTGCCGGGACAAGATCGTGCGAAGCAGAAATTGTCGACGCAGGAACACGTGACTGTTGAAGAAACAAGTTCGGAGACGGCACCGTTCGAATTAGTCGAAGAAAAACCCAAAAAGGATTTAGCCAAAGCAATGCTTTCGATTTTGGAGTTTCTCGAAGTCGAGGCGACCGAATCCGCGGAAAAGGAGGGCGTTTTTAAGGCTGGCGAATTGCCCGGTCAAGACCACGCTAAAACGAGGTTCGTTCAACAGGAACACATCACGGTGTACGAAACGACCGAAGAGGAAGACACGGATGAGTTCAAGAAGGAAAAAGTGCAGAAGGATTCGGCTAAAACTTATTTGCCGTCATTGGAGCCTCTGGTCATCGAAGAAATAGAAATTGCTGAGAAAGTTGTCCAATTCAAAGCTGGACAGGTGCCGGGCGAAGATCACGCTAAAAGGAGAGTTTCGACCATGGAACACATTGAAGTGGAAGAAACGAAAACCGAATTGGCGCCGGACGAGTTGGTTTTGGACAAACCGAAAAAAGATATCGCCAAAGCTATTTGGTCCGCACTTCAGCCGTTGCTGATCGAGGAAGCCGAAGTGGCCGAGAAGGCGCCGCAGTTCCAAGCGGGCGAATTACCCGGACAGGATTTCGCCAAAACGAGGCTGTCGAGTCACGAACACATCACCGTCGAAGAAACGACGAGCGAAACGGCGCCCGAGGATCTGGATACGAAAAAACCCAAACAGGACATAGCTAAGTCGATATTGTCCGCTTTGGAGTTTATAACGGTTGAGTCGACAGAGTCCGCCGAGAAGGAGGGGTCGTTTAAACCCGGGGAATTGCCCGGTCAGGACAAAGCCAAGCGGAGGTTTTCCACCCGGGAACACATAGTGACGGAAGAGACGACGTTGGAAGGAGTCACCGACGAATTTAAGCCCGCGAAACTCAAGGAGGATACGGGAAAAACTAGTTTGTCCGTCCAAGAGTTTTTGATCGTTGAAGAAACTGAATCGGCCGAAAAGGAGACGACTTTTAAGGCTGGCGAACTTCCTGGACAGGACCGTGCTAAAACGAAATTAATGTCGCAAGAACACATCATCGTGGAAGAGACTACGTCGGATACCGAGCCGGACGAACTGACGCAGGACAAACCGAAGAAAGACATCGCGAAATCAATTTTGTCCGCGTTGGAGTTTTTGTTGATCGAAGCTACGGAGTCGGCGGAAAAAGAGGGGTCGTTTAAAGCGGGCGAGTTACCGGGTCAAGACCGCGCCAAACGAAAGTTTTCCATGCAAGAACACGTGGTAGTTGAAGAAACGGTCGAAGCAACCGCTTCGGACGAACTCAGTTTGGATAAACCCAAGAAAGACATCGCGAAAGCGATTTTGTCGGCGTTGGAATTTCTCACCGTCGAGGCCACGGAGTCTGCGGAAAAGGAAGGGACGTTTAAAGCCGGGGAACTTCCTGGACAGGACAAAGCGAAGAGCAGATTGTCAACTCAAGAACACATCACCGTGTCGCAAGTCGAAACCGAAGATTTTCCTGATGAATTCACGAAAACTGAAGTGAAGAAGGATTTGGCCAAGCGAAGGGTGTCCACGATGGAGTCTCTCGTTGTATCGGAAGTCGAAACTGACGAAAAGGAAAAGGAATTTGCACCCGGAGAAATTCCCGGACAAGATAGAGTGAAACCGAAATTCACCACGCAAGAACACATAATCGTGGAGGAAACGTTGGAAGAGTCGGCGCCCGATACGTTTAGTGAGCACGAACCAAAGACGGATAGGGTGAAGCCTCGATTGTCGGAGGAGAGGTCCGTCGTGATATCGGAAGCGGAAATATCTGAAAATGCGCAAAGTTTTAAAGCCGGTGAAGTTCCTGGGCAGGACAAGGCGAAGAGACGACTTTCGATTATGGAACACATTACAGTCGCGCATATTCAAACGAGCGACGAAGCTGAGGAGTTTAAGCCCGGTCGAGTCCCCGGTGAGAGACAGATCGTGGAAAAAGATGTCAAGGATTTGCCCATTGCTGAAATGGTTGAAGTCATTGTCGAAGAAATGATAGAGGAAGACGAAGAAGAAGAAAAGAAAGTGGTGATTAAGAAACCTAAGGTCAGAGTAGAAGAAGAACTAGAAGAAGTTGAAGAAGAAAGTGCCGTCGCTTTTACTATTAAAAAGGAAAAACCTCAAGTTGAGGAGGTGGAGGAGGAGGAAGTGACCACTACAACGGTCATCAAGAAGCGGAAAGAGAAGCCAAAGAAGGAGGAGGTTGAGGAAGGAACGTTTACCATTAAAAAGCCTGAGAAACCTCAAGTTGAAGAAGATAAGCCGCAACGGGCGGAGGTTGAAGAAGTCGAGGAAACGTTTGTGTTGAAAAAGAAGCCGAGCGAAGAAACTGTGGAAGAGGAAGAAGTGACGACAAAAATTACGCTGCAAAAGAAGAAACCGAAATTGGAAAAAGGTGAAATTGTCGAGTTTGAAGTGACTAAACCTGAAGAATTAAAATTGGAGGAATTTGAAGAACACAGCGAGACGGCTACAATCACGTTGAAAAAACCCAAAAAACCCAAATTGGTCAAAGAGGAGGCTCAAGAAGCGAGCGTCACTTTCGAGCAGCCCAAAAAGGGAGAAGTGACCGAAATAACGGAAACCGGGGAAAGCGCAACAATAACTCTCAAAAAACCAAAGAAGCCGACATTAGTCAAGGAGGAAACCGAAGAAGCAACGCTGACTTTGGGGCAACCACAAAAGCCGGAAGTCACTGAAGTGACGGAAGAATCAGAAACGGCGACAATATCGCTGAAAAAACCAAAGAAGCCGACATTAGTCAAGGAGGAAACCGAAGAAGCAACGCTGACTTTGGGGAAACCAAAGAAGCCGGAAGTCACTGAAGTGACGGAAGAATCAGAAACGGCGACAATATCGCTGAAAAAACCAAAGAAGCCGAAATTAGTCAAGGAGGAAACCGAAGAAGCAACGCTGACTTTGGGAAAACCAAAAAAGCCGGAAGTCACTGAAGTGACGGAAGAATCTGAAACGGCAACAATATCGCTGAAAAAACCAAAGAAGCCGAAATTGGAGAAAGGCGAATACCAAGAGGCTACTGTCGTATTGGAAATGCCCAAAAAGACCGAAGTCACTGAAGTGACCGAAGAGTCGGAATCGGCGACGATAACGCTGAAAAAGCCCAAAAAGCCGAAATTGGAGAAAGTCGAATACCAAGAAGCGTCCATTACTATCCTGCAGCCCAAGAAAACGGAAGTAACGGAAATAACGGAAGTTGGGGAGACTGCTACCATAACGCTGAAGAAACCCAAGAAACCAAAACTTGAGAAAGTCGAATACCAGTCTGTGGCTGTGACTTTGGATCAGCCGAAGAAATCTGAGGTGTTTGAAGTAACGGAAGTGGCGGAAACTGCAACGATTAGACTGAAGAAACCTAAGAAGGAAAAGGTCGTGAAAGAAGAGTTCCACGAAGTCTCGTTTACTATACAAACGCCGCAGAAAGCTACGTTGGAAGAAGTGACGGATGTTGCGGAAACGGCTACGATTACCGTGAAAAGAACGAGGAAACCGGAAGAGAAGAAAGTGGAAGAAATGTCTGTCGGGTTGACGTTGCAGCAAGAAGTGGAGACCGAAGAAGTACCTGAAACCGCAGTCACTTTGAAGAAGCCCGAAGATGCGAAAACCACAGAAGAGGAAGAATTGAAAGTGACTGAGAAAACAACAATTACTCTTAAGAAGCCAGGCAAGGTTACTGAAGAAGAGACGACTGAGGTCACGCTGCGCAAGGAGAAACCAAAAGAAGAGGAAGTGGTGGAAGAGACGACCGAAGTGACACTTAAGAAGAAGAAAGAGAAACCGAAGAAAGGCGAAGCTGAAGAAGTGACGCTGAAGATTGAAAAACCGAAGAAACCAGAAGAAGATGTCGTCGAAGAGGAAACTGCCAAAGTAACCATCAAGAAACCGAAGAAAAAAGTGGAGGAACAAGAGGCTGTTTCCGTCACTCTGAAGAAAGAAAAACCGGAGGAAAAACCGGAGGAAAAACCCAAAAAGGAACCGGAAGAAGCAGTGACTGTCACCATTAAGAAAAAGGAAGAAAAACCTAAAGAGGAAGCGGAAGAAGCGGTCACTGTCACGATCAAGAAGGGAGAAAAACCAGAAGAGAAGCCGGAAGTCGAAGAAACTGTAAAGAAATTGAAGAAACCAAAACCCGTGAAGGAAGAAATACTGGAGGAGACCTTGACGATTAAGAAACCGGAGAAGGTTGAAGTGACCGAAGAGACATTGACCTTGCATAAACCCAAGGTGGAGGAAATTGAGGAGACTAAAGTGTCTTTGAAAATTAAGAAGCCGAAGGAAAAGAAAGAGGAGCCGAAGGAAGAGGAGGCGGTGTTCGTTGCTACCACTTTGAAGAAACCGAAACCGGAAGAACCGGAGACTAAGTTTATAGTTCAGAAAAAGGAGGAAATATTTTACGGAGTGACTCTGAGGAGAACTTCAACGGCTTCTACGAAATCGGAGGACGAAGAGGTCGCTTTGGAAATCACGAGACCTGCTGGGGAAACCGTCGAAGAAGAGGAAGAAGAAACCACGGTGAGTTTGAAGAAGAAACCGGAAGAAGAGGAGGAAAGACCGGAAGATGTTGTTACGGAAACGACGCTGAAGAGGCCGAAGAAGCCGAAGAAACCAAAACCTCAAGAAGAAACTTACGAGGAAGCCACCATGACGCTGAAGAAACCGGAAAAGCCAAAAGCAGTGGATTCTGAGGCGACTTTGCAACAGGCGGAAGCAACTATTACTCTGAAAAAAGAAGAAACTAAAGAAGATTTTGTTACCGAAGACGTTTCTACGGAATTGACCATTAAGAAGAAGAAACCCGTTAAGGAGAAGGAAACGGAGGACATTGTGGAGAGTTTTACGTTGGTAAAGAAGGAAAAGCCCAAAATCGAAGGTCAGTTTTATTAATTTAAGCATTTTAAGAATATGTTAAGTTGTGCTTTGCGTATTGTTAAAGTTTGGCAGATTTTTGTTTTTAGATAAATTGCGTAAATTGATTTAAATTGTTGTCGTTAGTTTTTATGCTGTTTGTTTCGTTTGGTGTAAAAAAAAGTTGATTTTATGTCTTATATATTGCACAAGCAGATTTTCAACCACAGAAAGCCGATTTGAGCGAAACAGAAACACATACCACAGTTACACTCAAGAAAGAGACACCAAAGAAACCAGAAACAGCCGAGGAGGCAACACTTACTATACAGAAACCAAAGCCAATCACAGAACAAACAGTTGAAACCGACATTAAGAAAGTCGTAGTTGAAGAGAAAGAAGAACCGGAAGCTGAATTTGCTCCGAAACCAAAAGAACCGGAAGAAGAGAGCGTTACGGTCGTTAAAAAGGACGAGGAAACGACCGTTGTTGAAGAGAGTGTGAAGAAAACGATTAAGAAGAAGAAAATTACTGAAAAACCACTGGAAGAAGGACCCAAAGATACTGCGACGACCGTCACGTTGAAGAAACCGGAAAAGGCAACTGTGGAGGAAGAAACCGTCGAAGAAACGAGCGCAGTCTTTAAATTGCCCAAGAAACCGAAAAGGGACGAACCGGAGGAAGTGGGTGCAATCGTGAAGAAAGAGGAAGACGTAACTTTCGGCGTGACGTTGAAAAAGGAATTGCCGAAACCGGAAGAAGAGGACGAGACAACTTTGACCATCAAGAAAGTGGTGGAGGAGAAACCTCGTGTCGAGGAAGAAGCTACGGTGGAGAAAACGATCAAGAAAAAGAAAATTACGACGAAGGAAGTGCAAGAAACTAAAGAGACGGTGGCGACGGTAACTCTGGAAAAACCGGAAAAGGCAACGATCGAAGAGGAACCGGAAGCTGAATTTACCGCAAAACCAAAAGAACCGAAAGAACCGGAAGAGGAAAGCCTTAAAGTCGTCAAAAAGGACGAGGAAACGACAGTTGTTGAAGAGAGTGTGAAAAAAACGATTAAGAAGAAGAAAGTCACCGAGAAACCGCAGGAAGAAGGACCCAAAGAAACTGCGACCACCGTCACGTTGAAGAAACCGGAAAAGGCAACGGTCGAGGAGGAAACCGTCGAAGAAACGAGCGCTGTTTTTAAGCTGCCGAAGAAACCGAAGGAAGACGAAAAACCGGAAGAAGCGAGCGCGGTTTTGAAGAAACAGGAAGATATACATTACGGAGTGACTTTGAAAAAGATGGCGCCGAAACCGGAAGAAGAGGAAGAAACTACTTTGACCATCAAGAAAGCGGTGGAAGAGAAACCTCGAGTCGAGGAAGAGGCTGCGGTGGAGAAAACGATCAAGAAGAAGAAAATAACGACTAAGGAGGTGGAAGAAGTGCACGAGACGACTGCGACAATTAAGAAAACGGAGCCGCAGAAACCACAAGTTGCTGAGGTGACCGAAGAGGAGACGACCGAGGCTACGATCACGTTGAAACCGGAGAAAAAACCGGTTGAGGAAACCGAGGAAACTGAATTGACGATTAAGAAACCGAAGAAAAAGAAGCCGCAGAAGGAAACCGCTGAAGAGATGAGTGTGGAGAAGGTCGTTAAGAAAGTGGTGACTGAAGAAGAGGTGAGTTTTAAGCTCAAGAAACCGGAAAAGCCGGAGATAACCGAAGAGGTTTCTGAAGTCAGTAAAACGATTCAATTAAAACGGCCGGAGGAAGGTCCGAAAGAGGTAAAACCTGAAGAGGAAGTGACGTTCGAGGCAACGATTTCTAAAAGGAAACCGGACGAAGAGAAACCGGAAAAGGAGGAAAGTCCGGAAGCGACTTTGACTATCAAGAAAGAGGTGAAAGAAACGAAGGAAGAAGAAGCGGCGGTTACAAAAACGATCAAAAAGGTGAAGAAAGTAACGGAGAAACCGAAACGAGTGACGACTGAAGACGTGGAAACCGAAGAGACAATTCAGAAGGCGGTTGTTACTGAAGAGGAAGAAACGAGTTTGACACTCAAGAAACCGAAACCGAAGGAAGAGGTCGAAGATTCGGTCGTTGCGACTATTAAGAAACCGAAAAAGGAGGAGAAACCGGAAGAGGAAAAAGAGGAAACGGTCAGTGTGACTTTGAAGCCAAAAAAGAAGAAGGAAGACGTGACTGAAGATGTTAGCGAGAGTGTCGTATTGAAGAAACCGAAGAAGAAGGGCGGAGACGAAGAAGAAACGTTGAAAGTTGATAAAAGGGGACCGGAAGAGATCGAAGAAGCGTCCACTGAGATGACCATCAAGAAAGTGGTTAAAGAGAAGCCGAAGAAACCCGAAGACGAGGAAGAGACGAGTTTGACTTTGAGACGGAAATCGGAAACGAAAGTTGTGGAAGAAGCGACCGAAAAGAAAATCGTCAAGAAAAAGGTGGTCAAAGAGGAGAGCCCGGAAGCTGAGGATAAGAAACCGGAAGATGTTGATGCCGAGTTCGAAATTAAGCCGAAAAAGAAAACCGAAGACGAAGAAGCCGATTTGAGCATCAAGACTGAACGGAGGGAAGTGACGACGGAAGAGTTGTACGCGGAAACAACGCTGAAGAAAAAGGTCGTGAAGCCCCAAGAAGACGAGGACGAGGGGCCCGAGACGACTGTGACGCTGAAGAAAAAGGTTGGAAAACCGGGCGATAAGGAAGAGGAGGTTTACGAAGAGGTGGTGATTAAGAAACCGAAGAAGAAGAGGGAAGAAGACGTGGAAGAAAGTGTTGTTTTGAGGCGGGGGCCTAAAGAAGACGCGAAGAAGGAGGAATTGAGTACGGAAATGACGATTAGAAAGAAAGTGGTGAAGAAGGACACCGAGGAGGAGGTCACTGAGGAAACTGGAGATGTGGAAGAGACGTTTAAAATAACGGTGAAAAGGGGAAAGAAACCCGAAGAGGAGTCTGATGTGGAGGAGTCACTCACTCTGAAGACATCTGACAAACCTGTGTCATCAGGTTGGGAAATTATGAATACAATTTAATATTCACTCCTGTTACTTACATACAAACATAATTAAGCGAAGTAAATAAAAAACACATTCCAAATGCATACTAATACGGAAAATAACATGTGACTAAATCCAATATATATTTATACTTTTTTTTAACATTAAAGACGCTTTTTGTGTTTGTTTTGATTTTTAAGTTCGTGGAATAATATTTCAATTTTTGTCTGCAGATGATGAAACATCGTTGAGCATTAAAAAGTTTGTCGTTGTTGACGAAAGAGAGTGTAAGTGTTTCGTTGTGGGTTTTTTTTTTTAGGTGGTTGTTTATTTGATTGTGGTTTTTTAATTAGTTGTGGAGCAAGAAACGGTTGAGTTTCACACCGGTGATGTTTTTTACGCCATTTGCACGTACATTGCCGAGACTGATGAGACCATATCAGTCGTGGAAGGTGAGAAATTGTACGTGGTTTTGTCGTCGGATACGGAGTGGGCTCTGGTTCGGAAACATCTGACCGGCGAAAGTGGTTGGGTGCCGAAGAAGTATATGAAAACGGAAGGAACTTACCAGAAATACGTGCAGAAGACGTTGACGGAAAAAATTACGAAGCTTCCGGTTTTCGAAAGTAAAATTTCTAAAAAATTAAAATTAAAATATTTGAGAAAATTATATTATTGCGTTATATTTAGTGCCGTCACCCGGTGATAAACTCGTGGCACCACGATTTGTTGAAAAGCTTAAACCAATCGGTGCACCAGATGGTTCCACCGTGCAGTTTGAGTGCACAGTCGAGGGGTCACCGAGACCAAACATCACTTGGTTCAGACAGACAGCCATAATTAAGCAATCGCAAGATTTTCAGGTGAGATGATGATAATAAAACGAGAATTGATAATAAGAACAAAATTACTGATTATTTGATTTTCAGATTTTTTACGACGACGACAATGTCGCAACTTTGATCATCCGCGAAATTTTCCCCGAAGACGCCGGTGTGTTTACTATAGTCGCTAAGAACTCCGCCGGATTTGCCACCAGTTCGGCCGAACTCGTAGTCGAAGCTCCGTTGTCGGATCACGGCAGCGACGTCGGAATCATGTCGCGCAGGAGTTTATCTCGCGAGTCGTCTTTGGTGGACATTTTGGAGGGCATTCCACCCACATTTAACCAGAAACCTCAAGTGAAAAGAGCCGACGAAGGAGACAACGTCGATCTGGAATGTCGTTTAGTCGCGGTGCCGGAACCGGAAGTGAAATGGTTTTTCGAGGGCAAACAAATCACGGAAACTAAGCGAACCGTTATCGAAACCATGTCGGATATCCACATGTACACGTCGCAGCTGAAGATCAAGAAGGTGACCGTGGAGGAGTCGGGAACGTACGAAATTTTAGCAACCAACAGAGAAGGCGAAGCGACAAATACGGTCAGTTTGGAAGTTGTGCCGAAAAAGGAACCGCCGAAAATCGTCGAACCACCAAAGAGCACCGCTGCGAAAGTGGACGAACCGGCGCGATTGAGCGCAAAGGTTACCGGGGTTCCGCCGCCAACGGTCTCGTGGTACCACGGCGGAAAGAAGCTGGAGGACACGAAAGAACATCGCATCACTCAAGTGGATGAAATTTTCTCCATCAGTTTTCCGTTGGTCCAGAAGACGGACGAAGGCGAATATACTTTAAAAGCTGAAAATGATTTCGGAAAAATTGCAACGTCTGCCACGATCACTGTTCAAGGTATTTGCGACCAATTTTTGAGGAAATTTATTTTATTTATAATTTTTAAAACAATTTAGAACCGAAGAAAGAAGCGGAGGGAATTCCACCAAAGTTTTTAGAAACATTCGACGATTTGGTACGGAATTTGTGTGGAATTTGTTATTTTAAATAAATTGATAAAAATTTATTTTATTTATTTTTTTTTATGACAGATTGCACCTACAAACGGCACGTTCAAATTAACTGCTAAAGTTTATGGTAAACCAACACCTGAAATCACTTGGTACAGGTAGGTCGTAACATTTATTTACGATGTTTAGCAAGTATTGATAATTTTCTTGTGTTAATTGCAGAAACGGTAAGAAATTGAAGCCAACAAAAACATGCAAACAATCGTACGAAAAAGATGTTTGCACTCTCGAGGTTTCCGAGGTTCGTCCTAGTAAAGACGACGGGGAGTACAAATGTGTCGCGTCGAATCCTGCAGGCAAAGCGACCCACATGGTGGTCATAACTATTGGCGAATTGCCGAAAGAACCAATGTAGGTTTTACTTTTGTTTTGATGGTGCGCATTCCGTAATGTTAATTTAATTTTTTGTTTTGGTTAAGTGTGTTCATTCGGGCGTTGAAAAACGAAGAGGTCGAAGAAAAATCCAGCGTCACGTTCGTTTGCGACACGTCCGAAGAAACCCCGGTCAACTGGACCCACAATGGCAAAGAGATAACGCCGCAGCCTAAATTCGATTTGCTGGATGAAGGCAAACGACATTATCTCACCATCAAAAACGTATCGAAAGACGATGCGGGCGAGTACAAATGCACCGTTTTCAATGAAAAGACAACGGCTAAACTTACCGTTAAAGGTACGCGAGGACAAAACAGAAAAACCGATTTGATAATAACGTTTTTCGTTCGCAGATGTTGCGGGAGAATTCCTACGAAAGATTCAGGACCAAGAAGTTAAAGAGAAGCAAGACGCGATGTTTACAGTTACGATTTCGCGTCCCGACGGCGAAGTGACGTGGTACAAAGACGGCGAGCCGATTAAACCCAGTGAGAAACCTCGGTACGAAGAAGTCAAGGAAGGACCCGTGAGGAAGTTGATTATTCACGAGTGCACGGTCGATGACGACGGTGAATACACGTGCGTGTTGGGAGAACACGAATGTACGGCTGAGTTGGCGGTTGTTGGTAAGTCAAATTTGTTCGTGAAAGCGGGAAATGAGATTTTTCTGATTTTATTTTTCGTTTTGATTAGAACTGCCGCCGCAATTCTCATCGACCATGCAAGACGTCAAGGTTGCACGAACCGAAAAAGCAGTTTTCCAGATCGAATTGACCAAAGGCGATGCGCTGGTGCGATGGTTCCACGACGAAACGGAGATCAAATTCAGCGAGCACATCCAGTTGGCAATCGACGGCAAGAAACAGCGCTTGATGGTGACGAATTCGAACCACGACGACGCCGGAACGTATAAATGCATGGTGGGAGATTCGGTTTGCACCGCTAAATTGACCGTCGAAGAACCGACCGTCGAGTTTACTGCGAGGTTGCCGGACAAGACCACCGCTCCTGAAGACACCGACGTCACCTTACAAGTTCAGTTGTCGCGGCCCGATGTGACCGTGAAATGGACCAAGAATGGAAAAGAGGTCAAACCGGACAGAAGACATTCGATGTCGGTCGAAAAGACCATCAGGAAACTCGTTATCAAGAACGTCGCGCCGGAAGACGTCGGGGAATACACTTGCGTCGTTGGAAATGTCAAATCGAGCACGAAATTAAAAGTGGAATGTAAGTCGCCGTTTCATCATTTTTATTTATGTAATTTAATTTTTAATTTAATTTTTATTTTATACAGCTGTTGAATTGACTCCGACCGTTGTTGGTGAAGTGAAGAAAGAACACGTTGTGAAGAAAGGCGACGATGTCAAAGTGGAGGTGAACTTCAAATGCGTTCCAAAGCCTAAAATAGAGTGGGAGTTTAACGAGGCGACGATAAAACCATCGAAAAAGTATACCGTTGAAGAAGCCGACACCAAAGCCACTATATTTGTTCGAAAGGTTGAGAAGGAAGACGCGGGAAATTACACGCTGAAAATCAGTAACAAAGTGGGAGATGTCAGAGTCGAAGTCACCATCAAAGTTATCGGTGAGTTTTAATCGAATTTGATTTTGTATTTGTATTAAGGATTGAGTTGACGCTGGAATGATTCGTTTTGTAGATAAACCGACACCACCCGGAAGTCCGGAAGCGACGGACATCGACGACACTTCACTCATTCTTCACTGGAAATCGCCCGAATCCGACGGCGGAAGTCCCATCAGCAACTACGTCATTGAACATCACGATAAGAAGAGTTTCACGTGGGAGCAAATCAACGAGGAATTTACTATTTCGCAAACTTTCCACAAGGGTGCGTGTAGACTGGAATATTAATTATTTATTCGTTGTTAATATTAATGTTTTTAAATAGTAATTAAGCTGAAAACGAGTTCGGAGTACACATTCAGAGTGATTGCTGAAAATGACGCCGGGCAGAGCGAGCCGTCTGCTCCGAGTTCGTACGTTAAAGTGAAGAAATCAGTCGGTACGTTATCGAAATTAAACTAACCGTCGAACAAATTAATTAATTAATTTGTGTATTTTCAGCGGGCGAACCTCCAAAAGTGATCGAAGAACTGAAAGACGTCAGTTGTGGCTTTAACGACACGGCGAAATTGGAATGCAAATTTACCGGTACCCCGATTCCTCAAGTTAAATGGTAAATTAAGAAATTGGTAGACGGAATTGCGTCGATTAATCGATATTATTTTAGGTTTAAAAACGGAAAAGATTTGCCGTTGAAAAAGGCGTACAGAACGACGTTCGAAGACAACACCGCGACACTTCTGATATCGGACACTACCGATAAGTCTGCGGGTACCTACACGTGTAAAGGCACCAATCCAAACGGTACCGCCGAAACGAGCGGAAAACTCAAGATCCAAGTGCCACCTAAGATCGAGTACGACGAACGGGCGAAAGAATCGCGATTACCGCTCACCGCAGCTTGGAAGTTGGAAGCGAGATTTACGGGTTATCCTACACCGACAGTTTCCTGGATGAAAAATAAGGAGCCGTTGGCTTCTACCAAACACATGCTGGTCAAAATGGACGAAGAAACTACTTCGATTACCGTTCATAGTTTGGTTCGTGAAGACGAAGGCACGTTCAAACTCACCGCGACGAACGAAGCGGGCAGCGAATCGGTCACGTTTAATTTACGCGTAATGGGTAAATATCGCGGCGTTTTTCTAATCAAAAATGAGATAAAAATTTACATACACGATATAAACAAAATACACAGAAGAAGAAAAACAAATCTAAAATACTTCTTTATATGTTTCGTAAGCACTTGTTTAAACGAAGTGCTCATTTCTTCGGATTTATGTTTTCGTTCGCTTCACTGTGTGCTTTTTTTTTGTCTTAATCGGACTTTTTCGCTGTAGTTGATCGGAGATCTCGTACAAGTTCACGTTCACCTAGTCTGGAAGTTGGTAATTGCCGTGTGGACATTTTTTTTTACCCCCCCCCGTTGTGCCGTAGCGTTTTTTTGTAGCTCTAATCGTGTGCTGTGCAATTTCGTCACTAAAAAACATCTCTTTTCTTTCTACCGCATTAAAGCAATACGTCTTAACGTAGACTCGTTGCTTTTCTTACATTTCCTAGTTCCACGAATACCAAACAATTGAAATCGTCACACATTCCAGTTTTCTACCACACCAAACAATACAATTTCTTCTAAAACAAATCCAAATTCCGTCACTTTAGAAACAAAAATCATTTACAAACTGCTCGCATTAACAATTTGTTATTTCTAACAGACAAGCCGAGCCCACCCGCGGATCTACTAGTCCGCGAGGTCACGCCGGACTCGGTCACGTTGGAATGGGCGCCACCTTTGGACGACGGCGGAGTGGGCATCACTTCGTACCACATCGAGAAACGGGACTCGACGCGAGAAGTTTGGACGAGAGTCGCCGACACCGATTTGGACATCAACAGTTATTGCATCCAGCAATTGGTCGAGGGCTGCGATTACTTTTTCAGAGTCTTGGCGGAAAATGTGTGCGGCGTGAGCGAACCTTTGGAAACTCCGGAAGCCGTGACGATCAAGAGCCCCTTCGAAAAACCATCGGCTCCGATCGGTCCGTTCAGCATCACGGGAATGGACGACACGTCCTTCACGCTCCGATGGAACCCACCGGACAGCAACGGCGGAAGTCCTCTGGTCGAATACTTGGTCGAGAGGCGCGAAATCGGCAAAAAGGCGTGGCAGAGAGTCGGAACGACCGACGTGCACACGCTTAACATCGAAGTCACCGGGTTGAAGAAAGATACCGCGTACCACTTTAGGGTTAGCGCGACGAATAAAGTGGGCACTGGACCTCCGTTAGCGCCCGAAGAACCCATCATTGCCGGAAAGAAAACCAGTAGGGGATTGAATCGATAGAAATTGAATTTTGGGTTTGATTTTGATTTTTTTTTTTTTTTTTTTTTTTTTTTTACTCGCAGCTCCGCCTTCACCTCCGACTGGACCCTTGAAAGTTGTTGACGTGACGAGCATAACCATTACGATCGAATGGGGTCCGCCGGTGAGCACGGGTGGTGGAGAATTGCTGGGTTTTGTTGTCGAAAAAAGGATTTCGACGAGTCAGAAGTGGGAGAAAGTCGCTTCCGTCGATCCAACGTGTAAAACAATTACGGTTGCTAATTTGAAAGTGAAACGCGCTTACCATCTGCGCATTTGTGCCGAAAATGTGATCGGGTTGAGCGAACCTTTGAATTCGGATGGACCAGTTCAACTCAAAGAGGATGCGAGTAAGTGTAGAGCGCAATAATAATAATAATAATAATAATAATAATAAATATTTTTAATGTTTTTTTTTTTAATTTAGCAACTCCAACGCCACCTACGGCACCTTTGGAAGTGCACAACACTGGTCCGAATTCGGTAATAATCGAGTGGGGTCGACCGGAATCGGATGGCGGCGCTCCTATTTTGAAATACGTCATTGCATTGAGGGACGTGAAGAAAACAATGTGGATGGAAGTCGGACAAATCGGAGCGGAAATTCAAAGACTTCACGTCAAAGAATTACAAGTAAAACGTTTTTAAATAAAAGCACAGTCAAATATTAATTTATTTTGTGTTTTTTTTTTTTAATAGGAGGGTCATTTTTACATGGTGCGAATATTTGCCGGAAATGAGGTGGGACTGAGCGAGCCGTTAGAACCGGAAGAACCCATCAAAGTCGTTCGTCCCGCAGGTTTGTTGCGTTCGATTATCGAGATTATCCGCACTAATTTACTTGATGTAACCCGAGCATTGACTGCTTTTTTAGAAATAACAGTTTCCTAGTGTTATGTTGACGATAGTTGTATTTTTATTTCTTTTATTATTTTCTTTGTAAATAATGCGTCTTTTGTTTTAAACGGTCGTAGTATTTGATTTTGTTATTGTTGCTCCAATTTACAATGTAAAACAAACTTCCAACTCTTTCTTCTGGCTGAATGGATGCAGTTCTAATTAATAGAGACGTTGACATTTTGCGCCTGTCTTTTAAAGGTTGGTTTTCACATTTTGTTACTAATTTTCTTTAACCCTTTGGCTGTTAAATTTAAGTCGTTAAAATCGAATTGAACGATCGAAATGTTTTTGAAAATGGAATTAATTTGTGCGTTTCTGTTTTTAGATTATAAAGAAGCTGCGGCCGAGGAAAAGGGTAAAGAAGAACACACTCCATCGATGAGTTTCAGCACCGATACCTCCGTATCGTGGATGCGCGAAGCCAACATGGACGCCGACATCGACTCGTATACGCGTCACAGGCTGAAACGACGTTTTGAATATTTCTTTAAAATATATCTACATGCGGAACAATTGTTTAAATAATTTTTATTTTTTTTTACAATTGACGAACCGCATTTCTTCTATCCGATTTTGGACCAATCATCATGAATTTCAATTTATTATCATAATCGAGAGCGGATATCATCGAATAAATCACTACTTCATTTTTGTATTCGAAACACGAAAAAAAGTGAAGTGATGATTGACATTTTCCATTGTAATTCATCACGAAATTGTCGATTACTTGTAATTGGTGAGACGAAATGTACATTTATGTATGACGAATTAATGTGACGGTTGTTTTCGAGGTGTGAGGTAAATTAAACTAATAAAAATATAAAGAAAACCGGCGTTTTAGAGCGATGGTTGCCTTGCACCCTCACGTGACATGGCACTGATGAATCGAATGTATATTTAAGCACAACGAATTTAATTAAAGGCAACCAATAAGCTCCGCCGGATAGTTTTGAAATATATTTAAAAAAATATTTGGAAATATTTAATTTACTGAGTTATTTTGCGTCGCTTTTTAAACTTTAAACTTGTTCGACGACCCCTGAGTTGAGTTGTCGACGTTTGATTTTCGGATAGTGCGTGAATAGTTGTGTAGTTTGATACTTAGATAATTGTATTTTTGCATCTTTTAACTTATTTATCTCGTTCCGAATTCGCTACCTGTGATATTCGTGTTGCGCTTTAGTGTTTCTATGTAATTTAAAGCTGCGTTAATAAAAAATATTTATTGTGGTTGAGTCGTTGTTATTTCGAGTTAAGTTAGACACGAGTTGTGGTTAAGATGATTTACTAATTTTAAGTTTTTTTTGGTGTTTTGTTTTGCTAATTTATCTACTACTGTTTAATGTTTTAGATGCAATTGCGCGACCCTCGCAGCCCATGGGTCCTTTAGTGGTTTTAAATACCACAGCGACGTCTGCAACGATTTCGTGGAACCCGCCAATGGATTCGGGAGGAACAGATGCGGTTTGTTATTCCGTTGAGGCCCAAGATGTAGATCTGATTGATGGGACAATCCTACACACTCAGTCACACGTTGCGTCATCTACATCGTGCACAGTCGACGGCCTTAAAACGGGACATTTCTACAGATTCAAAATAAACGCTCGCAATCAAAGCGGGACTAGTGACGAATCACTGATAAGCAAGAAACCGCTCAAGATTAAGTGTCGCATGGGTAAGATTTGTCTCGCAAAATCATTTTGATTGAAAAACAATGTGGTAACAAATCGGAAATTTTTATTTTTATTTTTATTTTTTTTTTTATTTTATTATTTTTTTTTTTGCGGATATAAAAATTCCGGAATTTCAAAACAAATATTTGTTTGTAAAATTGTGGGGTGGTACTTGGCAGACTCGTTCTAAATCGGGAAGGAATGCGTGTGTAAATGGTTGTCGAGGCAACGAGATGAAACGTTTAATTGTATGGTTTGCAGAGAAGCCAATCGCACCCGGAACTCCGAAAATTGTTGAGGTTGACGATGAAAACGGAACGGTGGCGTTGGAATGGACGAAATCCGATTCGGACGGGTTGGATTACATAATCGAAAGGCGTAACGTAATGTCCGACAGTAACCATTGGATTAAAGTCAATACGAATGCCGTTAAGATCGCGTCGTACGTCGTCTCGAATTTGACGCCGGGAGTCGCGTACGAATTCCGAGTGAGTGCCGAAAACTCCGCGGGAATTAGTTTACCGTCGAAATCGTCCGAATTAGTCTCGTTGAAAACGATTCGCAGTGAGCGCACGAAGTCTATAAATAATTTGTTTACGTTTATTGTGTTTATTTGATCTCAACTGCAGAATCGGAGCCACCAATCATCCTGAAGAACCTGCAAGATATTACTGTAATTGAAGGAACCGATGTAACGTTTCGAGTGGATGTTACGGGCGATGCCGTACCGGATTTTACTTGGTAAAAATTCAATGGAAATTCGACCGATTTCGGATTAATTGATCGGGGATGTGAATATAGGTACAAAGATAAAGTGGAATTGTGGAACGGAAGCGAGCGGGAGATCGTTTCGACCAATAGCGATAGTCAGTTGGTGTTGACTCGCGTCGGATTGGACGACGACGGAGAAATATTGTGCAAAGTGAGCAATAAATACGGATCGGTCAAGACCGGCGCGAATTTGACCGTCGAAGCTCCGCCTAAAATCGCCGTTCCTCCAATGTACGAGGAATGTTTGTCGTACGATAAAGGGGAGAATATTCGACTGAAAATGGGTTTAACGGCGCGCCCACCTCCAATTCTTCGGTGGACGGTCAACGGGCGCGAAATCAAAGTTGATTCGCAACACGAAATTCAATTGGATGATGATTACGTAACCCTCAAAATTAAAGATTCGAGCAAAATTCATTCTGGTTTGCACGAGATTAAGGCCGAGAATGGTCACGGCGCACATATAGTGCGGTTCAACGTTCTTATAACGGGTAAAAATAACGAAATTTAAGTTTTTTTTCGTTTATTTATTGATATTTATTGACATTTCAGACGTTCCCGATCCACCTCCGTGTCCGAGCGTCACTAACATTCGCGCAGATTGTTGCGATCTAAATTGGGAACAACCGCGAAACGATGGCGGAGGGACCATTAATAAATACATCGTGGAACAAAGCGAGGTGAGAGTTTATTTGGTTTAAATTCCTATTTTAAGATGCATTTATCGGAGTCATCCTTGGAAGAAATTAAGGATGTTTACGTAACGTGGCGCGCTGCGAGAATTTTAGTCACTTAAACCCACTCCGAGTGATGACGGGTTCCATGAATGAGAGTTAATTTATTGAAGATTCTTGAAATTTCCTTCGCAGCTGGGATCAAATGTGTGGACGAATAGAGAGATCGTTCGAACCAATTGGATCGCGCTAACCGACTTAAGTGTCGGAAAGGAATTAGTTTTTCGGGTGAAAGCCGTCAACATTTATGGGGCCAGCGAACCGAGCGAAGAATGCAAAGTGACTTTACAATCCACAAAAAGGTAATTTTATTTTATTTGTTTTTTTTTTAAGGTTAATTTGATTAGTTGCCATTTTTGTGGCATTCTTAACTCTTGCTTCATCTTTTGGCAGCACCCCATTACTTTTTTAAAGTTTAATATTTGAAATATTTGTGAACACGTTCGGTGTTTTATTGCACTTAAGTGTTTGATTGATGGATTCGTTTTAGTAATTATATCTAATGTAATTTGTTGCTCGTTGCGTCATATAGTTTGAATGAAACGAGAGTGCATCGTGTTTGGTCTTCCTCAATGTGTTACATATTGATGATTATTTTTAGCTCTGACCCAGACCTCGTGGTAGCGCTTGAAAGAAACTCGGGCCATGAGCCATTCCAACTCGCAACTTGTCTCGAGGATTCCGTGCATTTAGAGTCGCTCGACGACTTGAATTTACGTTTTAACTCATCGGAATCGGAATCCAGCGATGGTAAGTTGAGCGATGATGAGAAAATGAACAGATTACATCATTTTGCGACGTGAAATAGTGAAATAGTGAAATAATTATTCTAAATTAGTAATTTCACGGTTTAAAGTATTTTTTTTGTGTTTTTATTTGTCGAATATTCTCTTAAATTGTCATATTCAAACGGGGTAACAAATTGCTTTTAAATGGGATGTTCAAATACTCAGTTTAATTTTCATGCGTCCTCAATTCTATGTTTAGTTGCACACGTCACTCTTGCCAATAAAAAACCTGGTTGTAACGAGAAACTAATTTTGTTGACTCACTAGAAGAAATCTGAAGAAAAATTACCTTTTGATTGATTTTTTTTTTAAGATTCCGAATCAGATATTGAAGACATGTTAGCGTCACAAAGTGGCAACGTGGGTACCGAGAAAAAAGGGAAAAGAACTGCGGTGAGGTCAAAAGATGTTCCCGGGACACCCAGAGCGAGGCGAGTTGCAAGAAATGCCGGTGAGATATTTTTTTTTAAAAAAACAAAAATTATTTATCAATATCGAAATTAATTTAATTTTATATTTTATTTTATTTGACAGCGGTTCTTAATCAATCGTCCTACTCGTTTTTGGACATGGGAAGTGAAACGGAATTTCGTTCACGTTTTAGAGTTTGCGAAAAAATTGGCAGGTAAAAAGATCGTTTTTATTTTTATTTTTATTTGATTTCGTCACGCGATTTTTTAAAAATAAAAAATTATTTTAGGGGTGCGTTTACAGTCGTTCATCGATGCTATGAAAAGAAATCTAGGCAACAGTACGCAGCCAGATTTATTCGGATTGGACGCGATTTAGGGACAAAGGAAATGGTGTTTAGAGAACTGGAAATTATGCACTTATGCCAGCACGAACGTCTAGTCACCTTCTACGAGGCGTATGATCTTGGCAGTTACGTCGTCATGATTCTCGAATAGTACGTGTGTTGAAAATACTGAAAAAATTCGAAATATAGGAGATTAAATCGAATTTTTATTTAACAGCATTCCAAGTGGGGAGTTGGCGGACAAGATTGTCCGAGAGGATCCGCGGATGACTGAAGACGATTGCCGGCAGATCGCGCGTCAGATTTGCGAAGGAATCGGGTTTTTACATAGGAATAGCATTGTACACTTGGATTTAAAGGTGTGTTGTTAAGAGTTTGATGAATTTTAGTTTAATTAAGTGGTTGTTTTGGTTTTTGTAGCCTGAGAATGTTCTGTGTATGAGCAGCGATTCGAATGATGTCAAGTTGATCGATTTCGGTTTGGCTCGAAGACTCGATCCGTTTGCAGGCGTCAGAATTCTGTTCGCGACGCCCGAATTTTGCGCACCGGAAGTCGTCAATTATGAAACGGTGGGATTCCCTACTGACATGTGGTCAATTGGTGTCATCACATTCGTCATGTGAGTGATTAGTTTCGATTTGATCGGTTCGATGAAATCAATATTTTTTTTTTTTTTTTTGCTAAAGGTTGAGTGGGACTTCACCTTTCTTAGGTGAAGACGACGATGAAACATTGACCAATGTGTCGGACGCATCGTGGGATTTTCAAGAAGATTGTTGGGAAAATATTTCGTTCGAAGCCAAAGATTTCATCACTCGACTGCTGGTGAAGGCCAAAGAGGGTCGATTGACAATCGAAGATGCGCTAAGACACCCCTGGATTCAGGTACACAGAAAAATAAATACAAATTTTGGTTGTTCGTTTATTTATTTATTTATTTTAGGGAAGAAAATGTCTGCCAGAATCAAAGACGACGACGTATGTGCAGTTGAAGACGCAAGAAACAGAGTCGTTTCGAAGTAATTTTCTTTTTAATCCGATTAGTGTGATCCGATTAGTCCTAATTTAGTTTGCACGTAATGAACGTAGATTTAGTTCTACATATGTGGTTTTGAGGTGTGGAATGTGTGGAATGTGTGGAATGTGTGTTAAGTGGCAATTAGAAGCTTGATGAATTAACCTGAGTTAATTATCTACGCAAAATCTTATTGATTTTAACCATAAATGGCTACTACCCTTGCTCGCTCGCTTGCTGTTATTGTAAATGCTTGGATTTCTGCTTACTGGATTTATTTTCTTTTAAAAGTAAGTTTTTCTGTCGATAAAAAAATAATGTTTATAACTCAATAATTTTTTGATATATTTTTGAAATATATTTTAATGATGTTTATTTTGTTGCAGCAATAAAAAAAGAAGTTGTTTGGACATTGACTACAAGAAAGAAATGAAGAATGCAACAAAATTGCAAATTAAAATTAATTAAAGTATTAAAACAAGTTTAGTGTTTTTTTGTATAAAATAATTTTCATTTTTTTCCCCTCTCTTTTTATTAATGTCACCCATTTTGTTGTAAATAAAGCAGATTTTACAAGTACTGTGTTTTGGTTTTTTTTATACCCAATGGGAGTTAGTCATTGACAAATTGTCGGTTCCAAAACAGTCATTGAGAACTGTAGGGGGCTGTTTTAAATAGGGTAAGTGTAAATTTAACTCGTGTTGCAACTGTTTGCTTCCTGCATTGCTGCTCCTCGAGGTCAGGTGATGATGCTTTACTCTTCAAAATATTTTTGTTTGAGGTGTTATTGCGTAACAAATATTATTTTTATCTGTAATTGCGTAAGAATTGATGAATTTTTATATTTCAAAAATATTTTTGTTACAAATATATACAATTTTATAGATTTACAATGATTTTGACCATTGGTTTTAATTAGTTTTAAACAGTTGCAACACTGTTTTAATCGTTTGGTTTTAAAAAAAATGAAATTTAAGAGTAAATATTTAGATTAATGTTGAGATTGGTAGTGACTGTGTTTTTGGCCGTGATGATGTACTCAATTTGGGAAACATTCTCCGATATTTTTAGTTTTTCGCATCAGCGCTCTCTAAACTTGAAACCACCAACTACACGCGGTTCCGTATTCATTTTGCATTGGCCCAGGAGAGGGTTGTAACATGGTCGAGTTCGCAGTGCCCTATTCTGTCATCAAACCCTAACACGCAGTTCAATGATGGATAGTCCGCAGTCTCCATCAACTGATGTTAGAGGTAATTCCGAAACAAATAAATAAATTTTTTTCTTCCAATAATTTATTGGTAATATTATTAATTTTTCTTTTTCCGTATAGCGTCAGGAAGCTTCGTTCCCAAAGTATTAAAATGTGCGGCTAAAGAAGGCGACGCTCAGGTGAAATTAGTCGCCGAATTGAAAGCTTGGTGCAAACCGATCGTGCATTGGTAAGTAAATCGAATCTTTGTGATGACTTTTTTGTTTGCGGTTTAAATTTAAAGTCCTATTTAGATTTAGAAACAGCGAGACTATAAATTTTTTTATTGCTGGAAACGTATTCGGTCTTGGGACGCTGGGTTGGTTCCAAACCGACTGGCCGGGCGTGGTTAAAACGAAGAATCCTTGAGACACTGCCAAAATTAAAGCGAATGTCTCGCAAAAAGTCAAGCAAAAGTTACTCGCCCAATTTATTAGCAACTTAGAGCACCTGATTTATAAGTTTAACTCATTTCACGAGGTTATATTTGTAAATCTGTTGCTCTAAACTGAAAAAAAAATAAAAATAAAAATAAAATGTATAAATAAATAAAAAATTGTTTTTCAGCTTTAAATTGTCTTTAAGAAAGAAAGGGTTATTTTGCATTACTCTTTGGGTACAAACATTCAGGAATAGATTTGTTTACACATGTGGTTTGCGGTTTGGCAATAATTTTATCCGCACATTAAAGTACCGGTTGGAATATTTCTAGACTTTGTTCAAAAATAAGTCAAATTTTGCTCTTGTTGTGTCTGCTGTTCTAGGAATAGAAATATAAAGCGTGCGCGTACTGGATTATCATTTTTAAAATTTTTTTTTTTAAAGGTTTAAAAATGGCCAAGAATTATTTGGAAGTGTTAAACATACTCTGGAATGCGCATCTAACATGACCGAATTGATTATCCACCACGCAACGCTCGAAGATGCCGGCATTTACACCGTAGTTGCCGTTAGTCCGAGCGGTCAAGAGTCCATCAGCACTCATCTGATTGTCGAACGTAAAAAAAAAAATATTTAAATTTGCGTAGATTTTTGCGTTAATAATAAATTTTTAATGTTGTAGGTTACGACGAAGTGGAGAAACGAGCCGGTGAGACGTTCATACTTCCTCAAGTTTTGTTGCAACCGCTGACGGACCAATTGGTCCGTGTGGGCAACAAGATTTATTTGGCCGTTGTCGGTGCGTTTTGATATTTAACGAGCGTTGCTAAGTGTTTCTAAGTGCTCTATTTCGCCAAATTAGCGTCATCGTCACCGGAACCAGAAATAGTTTGGTACAAAGATGGAACGAAGGCTGAGGAAAGCGAGAAAATTCATCTGTCACAAGAGGGGGGCGTGGGGATCATCCAAATCGAACAGGTGGAACTTAACCACGACGGACAGTGGAAGTGCATCGTTAGAACCGGTTACGGCGAAGCCGTTACGACGTGTAAAATTAAAGTTGGCGGTAAATTTAAAATTTATTTCCAAGATTTTTTTCAGCGCGATAATTAATTTGTATTCAAAATTGATTTTACAGTACCGAAAGGGTACCGAGCCCCAGAATTTTTAGAGGCCTTACAGGCTGTGTTGACAGAACAGGGCACGGTGTCTCTGGAGTGTAAAGTGATTGGCATTCCGACACCTGTTTTAAAATGGTACAAAGACGGGGAAGAAATCCGAGCTGGCGACATGTTCAATGTGGTCCAGCAACCTGCCGACGAAAGTGGTTCCTTAGGAACCTACACTTGCGAAGCGATCAATTGCATGGGAAGCGTCATCTCGACTGCACAGGTGACAGTCCGACCTCGATCTCATCCCAGATCACCTCGACATGACGTCCGTTTGTGAGTACTACGAAGAATATTTTACCAAGAACATTTTAAAAAATTTTTTGATTGGTTTGCAGATCGGACGAATCGCGTTTCATACCTTCACAACCCGTTTTTCACGAAGGTTTGGAAGACCAAACTGTGCGTGTTGGCGACAAACTTAAATTATCAGTCAAAAGTACGTACGGTATTTATTATTATTTTTTTAATTTATATTTTTATTAGTGATTTTTAATTTTTAATTACTTTAACAGTCGATGGCGACTTCGATGCCGATCCTGTGTGGTACAACAGACAGGGAAAGATTGAGTCGAGTGCCAAGTATCATTTTTTCAAAGAAGAACAAAACATTACCCGACTTGAAATTGACCCCGTCGAAGCGATGGACGAAGGCGAGTGGCGTTGTGTGGCCAGTGGATCTCAAGGCCAGGCCGTTTCGATGTGTCATCTTACTCTAACAGGTTATTCGAAAGAAAGTTTTTTTTTTGTGAAATTGATTATTGAAGTTTGATTTTGATTTGACAGTGCCTAAAAATTATAAAAAACCGAGGTTCCTCGAAGAGTTAAGTGCGATTTTATCCGAAGAAGGTACGGTCTCGTTTGAATGCAAAGTGGTCGGTGTTCCGAGTCCGATGTTGAAGTGGTTCAAGGACGGCGTCGAGTTGAAACCCGGCGATGTGTACAAACTGACGGGGACCAAGAGTTTAGGAACGTACGCCTGCGTTGCTTCGAATTTTATGGGGTCCTCGACGAGTAGAACCGAACTTACGTTGGAGGATCTTCAAGGGAAAAGAAGAAAACGAAGGAGGAAGATTCCCCCGACACTTCCTCCTCAATTTACGGTCGCCCTGAAGGACGAGGATGTGAAAATCGGGGAAGAAATGCATCTGACAGTTACAGGTACAAAATTGCGTCATTTCGTAAACGCGTGAACACGTGAACACGATTTTTTTTGTTGTTATTATTGCAGTTATTGTGCCTCCTGAGCCCGAGATTTGTTGGTATAAAGACGACGATAAGATATTGCACGATGGAAAACATCGACTAACTCAAGACGAAAGCGGAACTTACAATTTGGACGTGTTTCCGGTGGACATTAGAGATCAGGGCCATTGGAGGTGCGTTGCCATCAATAATTTCGGACACGGATCTACGAACTGCAACGTGAAAATTATTGGTAAATGAAATAATTAATTTGGGATTAACGATTTATTTATTTTATTTTATTTTATTTTTATTTACAGTTCCGAAACATTATCGCGCTCCAAAATTCATCGAAGAATTGCGAGCCGCTCTTTCATCCGAGGGAAACGTGTCGTTGGATTGCAAAGTTGTTGGCGTTCCCCAACCCACGTTGACTTGGTAGAAAATATATATATATTTTTTTATTAGTTAGCAATGACTGAAAATCGTTTTATCAGGTTTAAAGATGGCGTCGAGTTGAAAGCGGGCGATATTTACCGGATCATGTCGGCCGGTGATGGGACGAGTTGTCTCGGCACGTACACTTGCCAAGCTAAGAACTGCATGGGATCCGCTTCGAGTACCGTCGCCTTGCTCGCGTTCGAAGGTAAATTCGAGTTAGAAATCAACCGAGATGGTTTGAATCGATAAAATGGATATAATTGATTACAGATCAATTGAAAAAAGATAAGAAGAAAGAACCGTTTCAGCAAGAACTGTCCACAATTGAAGAGCGCAGCGAATACTCGAGTTTCGCAACCCCCAGTTACTCGACCGACAATTGGGACGACTCGAAAGCTGAAATGGAGTTCTCTATATACGAGACGCCGGACATCACCGAGGACGAAGCGCGACAAATCATTGAAGCGTTTGCCGAACAGGTGTCGGAGCACGTGACGACCAGCAACGCGGCCGATTTACCGCCGTTGAGGTTCATCAGGGAGTCGGCGATGGTCGGCAACGTGTTGATGGAAGCCGTCATCATCGACGTGCCGATCGAGTGTTGCGAGGACGTGGAGGAAATGGCGACGAGGACGTCGTTGGAGAACCTCGAAACTCAAGCCGGAATCGAAGAGTTATCCAACACCGAAGCCCTCGTCGTGGACATTCCGTACGATGCGGTGGATTTGAAAGAAATGTCGGACAAGGGACCAGAATTCGAACAACAAGCGCGAGCCGTCAGTCCGACCAATCAGGAGGCGGTGCTGGTGCAAGCGCCCTTTCAGTTGACCGACATCAAGTCGTTAGCGGACCCGGAATACCAACGAATGAGAAGTTCGATCGAGGAAATGGAAAGTTTCTTCCACGAGGCGCTCAGGATTGAGAGTCCGGCAGCCATGAGGGCCGATGTGGGTGACATTCCCAGTTCGACCGGTGCGAACGAGCTGACCACGCACGCGCACGTGGGAATGGCGACGCTGCTGCAGACTGCGGTGGTCATTGCGCCGTCAATTTTGTCGGCGACCGGCGAAGTGGCGCCGCAGCGTGAAGAGGGACAGCGAGCCGAAGTTGTGCTTGACCAAGCGGCGGCCGTGCAGGTGACCGCGCCCGCGAGGGAACGGAAGGAGCGGAAGGACGAAACTGCGAAGCGAGAGAGGCGGGACAGCACTTCCGACGAAGATGTTGGACAGTCGGATCAATACGACACCGAAGCGGACATTTCATCGATTATTTCCGACGCCGACGCGTTTGACGTGAGCGAAGAATTCGCCAGGGAAGAGACGTCCGTGGATAACGCGCTCGAGGTGCAGATCCCGGACGTTTATTCGCCGAATCTGCAAACTTTAGCCGAAACGTTTATGGACGACAGAGCTACGCCGGTGCCTCCATCGGGCCACGAAGGAGTCATCGTAGAGATAGCCACCGGTCTTGAACACGCAGTGTCGAAAGACGAAGCGGTCCGGCAAAAACAACGAGCCGAACTCCAAATGTCCGATTTTGAAGCGCTGCAGGTGCAACGAACCAGTATTCAATCGCCGTCGCCGACGAGCTTTACCGACACTTCTTCCATGACGTTGACAATGGCCGACGTGACCATTTCCGCGCAATCCGCGATGGAAGTTGAAAGTTTATTCAAATTGGAGGGACACGAAGAGATGGCTACCGCGTCTTTGGAAGAGATTCGACGAGCGCAGATGACGGAGACGTCGTTCAAAGAGGCCGTGCAAGTGCGCGATTATTTGCAGCAAACGGCGGAAGAATTAGAAGGAGAAGTTTCCGGTAAATTAGAACTTCCGAGGCAACTGGCGTCACCCGCCGAGGAGTTGGTGGTGGCCGAAGTGGTTCCGGAAACCAGAACGCACGCGTTAGAAATTGTTAAATCGAGTCAGGAATTGGCACAAACGGCGCAAGAAAAGGAAGTTTCGTGTCTGCAAGCGTTGATCGTGCAGGAAATAGCGGAACTGAAGGATAGTTTAAAAGAGGCGAACGAAATTGGTGCCGACACTTCGTTGGCGGACGTTGCGGATATCTCTTTGAACCAGGAGGTCGTTGTCACGTCGGTAGACGCGACCGAAACATCGGTCCCGGCTGAAACGCAACGAGCGGCGAAGAGTGAAAAACTCCAAATTGAAATCGAACCGGGAAAAGGGACATTAATCGTGCAGGAAACGACAGTTTTGGAGAAAACCGAGTCGACGACTTTGCGAGAGACTTTACGGACCGACGTCGCGCAAAAACGACCGTTGACTCCGTCGCAAGCGGTCACCGTTGGCCAGGACCAAACTTTTGAAAAAACCGAACCGATAATTTTGCGGGAGACGTTACGGACCGATATGGCGCAACAACGACCGATAACTCCGTCGCAAACCGTCACCGTCGGCCAGGACCAAACTTTCGAAAAAACCGAAATGTTAAGCCAGGAAAATTTGGACGTGCAAACGGCCAGAGAATCACTGATGACGCCCGTGCAACCCGTCACCGTCTCACTACAGCAAACCGTCGACGTGGCGACCGAGAGCAAACTCGAAGACAAACTGGACCGAGCCGTTGCTCAACAACGAATCGCGTCACCGATTCAGCCACTCACGGTCGTCAAACAAGAGTTAGTCGAAACCCCTTCGCACGTCCAAACGTCCCCTTTACCTTCCACTCAGGAGGCCGTTCTCGTCGAGACTCCGAGCAAGACTCCCTTAGTCGTAGAAACCCCCACCGCGTTCGAATCGACGGAAGATCTCCGAGGACAAAAAGGCCTCCAATTCCCGACCACCCGAGAAGTGGCCCAACTTCGCGTCACTACCCCCCAACCCACGATCGGAACCCAAGAACCCGGAGAAGCGGCGGAAATGGTCGAAGCGATGAAAATGGCCGCGCATTTCGAGGAACTCCACCAATGGGCGGACGAGGTGGGTCTGCAACTCACCTCGCCGGCGGAAGCCATTGTCGTGCAGGACCCGACCGTGCAACCCGAGGCTGTGCTCGCAATGGACCCGTCCGTCGCACGAGTGGAGCGCGGGGAGCTGAGAACGGGGACGCCGACACCTCTCGCCGTGGTTCAGGACGCTCCCGACACGCGTCGCGATATCGCAGTAAGTGCAACATGTTATTCGCACGAGACTTACGAAGAGCAACTTGCAGCAGCCACTGAGCCAGCCACAGGGGTGCGTGAGTCGGGCCTGAAATCTCAAGACTCCGTCGAAACCGTCTCATCCGACAGCTATTTCTCGGCTGCCGACGACTCCCTCGGCTCGGAGTCGGAGCAGGAGGCGATCCAGGACATCCGGGACACCATCCGACAAGCTATGCGGGACATTTCGGATTTGTTGGAAGACAATAAATCCGAGGGCGTGTCGGGCTCCGACAGGGGCTCTTCCGTCGCCGACGAGTTTTCGGACGATTATCAACAGGTGGCGGACTCGAACGTTGTGGCAAGCTCACTGGCTGCTGGAAGTTGGTCTCTCGAGCAGGAACGGCGGGTTGCGGGCGATTTTACACCGACACCGACGGTCGACGTTAGACGAGTGTTGGACGTGGACGAGGACGAGGACGAGTTGTCCGTTTCGCCGGGCTCGTGCACGACGGAATTTGCCGTCATCGAGGAGTTCGCCGAGGAAGTTATACTCGATGCGTTCGTGCAGGCCGTGTCGGATATAGTTAGTTCGGATTCGGGCTTCGGCACTAAGGAATGTTTCACGGATCGCACCGTCACGGACGATTGGGTCGTGCAGAGCGAATTGGTCACCGAAGAGTTGTCGATGGGCTCTAGAATCACTTCCGCAGCTTCTAGCGATTACGAAGACGCCGTTTCGGACGTCGAGGGCGAGTCGAAAGGCAAAAAGCGGCTCAAAGTTGTCGCGAGGAGAGAAATTAGTCCGTCGAGTGGCGAAGACGAATTCGAGGACGCTCCGGCGCTCAAGACGGAGGACGCGAGTGATGTGGAGGAGGAGGGCGTGATTGCTAGAATGGATTTGGTGTCGAATGAAACGGGCGAGAGTATTATTTACGATTTGCTCGAGTCCGAGATGTACGAGACGTGCAAAATGGAGGAAATGATGGATTTGTACCACAAACGAATTGACGAGAAAGTTGAGATAAATGAGCCGCTGCCTCGACCGGTTTTCCGACCGGTTCTCGCTGCGGATGACGTGGTTTTGTCTAAAGAAATGCTGGACATTGCTATTCAAGATGTGGGCGATAAACGGCTGGAGTTGAGTCCGGCTTTGCGCAGGAGGCTCCAAGATCACATCGAAACCGAATTTGTCGAGGAAATCACGGAAGAGATCATCGAACACGTCGAAGTGACTGAAACTAAATTGGAAACGGACGCCGCGACCGAAAAAGACAGCTCCAAGTGGCTCGGGTCGACGACCAAAGTTTTCTCGTTGGCGGAAGAAGAAATCACGTTTGCTGAGCCCGCGACCATGAAGGAGGTTCCATTCGAGACGGCTGTTCCCGAGAAACTCGAACAGTTTGCTTTTGGGGTCGTCGAGGATGTCATGCACGAAATAACTACGGTGATGACCGCGCAACGAGAAGGAGAAATTGGAACCGCCAAAGTTGAAGTGACGTCGAGCGCTGGTCTGGAAATTTTTGATTTCGATACGGGCGAAGTGAGCAAAGAAATGGAGAAGATAGAATCGATTAGTGTAATGGCGGATGTCGTTAAAATATCGGAAAAAGATGATGTCGAGTTGGTTATAACATCGCACGAGGAAACGGCGGGCGAAAGTATTGAAAAGGGAGTCGACGTCATGCGCGAGGTACTTTTAGCGCAAGAGGAAACAAAAATGGAAATTATTTACTCGGCTTCCGAAGATAAAAATTTATTTGAAAACGTCGCTGACAAACGAGAAGAAATCATCGATGAATTCAAAGTCGTGCAAATGGAAGAGATGAGTTTGGCACAAATTTCTGGTGATTTGGCGAACGTCAGTAAAATACCTGAAAAAGAAGACGTCGAGTTGGTTATTACATCACCCGAGGAAAATGTGATTGAAAGAATGGTAGAGAAGGGCGTTGATGTTATGGAGAACGAGCAACTGGTACAAGAAGAAACCAAAATGGAAATTGTATACAAGGAAGAAGAAATTAACCGAGAAAGATTGAATCGGGCAATGGCGACTCGAGTCGATATTGAAAGCGACATGTTGGTTACTTCCGAGTTCGAAAGTGTAACTGTTACTGAAGAAAAGGCCAAAGAAATTGTACCGAAGGAAGTTAAAGTCATTACAGTGACAGAGAGGAGGATATTAAATTTAGGTGAGCAAATGTCTGAGCAGACTCCTACGGCTCAAGTTGAAGACTTTGCTGCGGAACAAGTGTTCGAGCTTATGTCGGAAGTTACTTCCGAATTACATAAAGGGAAAGTGCTGGCTGCGGGTGAAATCGCTTCGATGGAGCTGTTGGAAAGTGTTACTGAAATTACAAAAGAGAAAACAGAAGGCGAAACAGCAGTGGTATCGCAAACTTTATTATCAGCGGTAGAAATTGTCGAAATGGCGGTACTGGATGACAGAAAAGCAACTAATGATATTGTGGAAAGTACATTTGCGGGAGATAAAGCGAGAGAAATAATAGAAATAGAGAAACTAAATATTGCCCAACAAGAAGAAAAGCATATCGTCGAAGAACGGGAAAGAGTGACATTAGAAACTGCTACTGAAACTGTTATTGACGATCAAGAATACACAACGAAGGAAATTGTAGATGATTTTACGGTGGAAGAGAAGGGTAATGCGCTGAAGAGCGATCTTAATGTGGTGGCTGTTTGCGAAACAACTGAAACTGGTGAAGTCGGTGCGACAACTTTAGAAATTTTACCGATGAAAGTAACTGAAGATGTTGCTAAGGAAGTTACGGTGGTAGTTGAGTCGATGTTGGAAGTGGTTACATCAGCGACTGATGTATTTGATGATTTGTCCGAGGATGAAATGACCGAAGAATCGCAAGCGGAAATATTCGCTGCGGAATCAGATGAGGAAATGGTTTCGGCTACTGAACAAGTTGAAAGAACTGAAATGGTTAAGGCGTCTGCTGCTGAATCAGATGATGAAATGTTTAGCGCTGCGGAACAGGTTGAGGAAGTTGTTTCAACTGCTCAACAAGTTGAACAAGTTGTTGAACAAGTTGAAGAGATTGTTTCTGCTACTGAAAAGATTGAAGAAATTGTTTCTGTGGTTGAACAAGTTGGAGGAATTGTTTCTCCCGCTGAAAAGGTTATGGAAATTGTTTTGGCTGCTGAACAAGTTGAGGAAATCGTTTCTGTTGCTGAAAACGTTAAAGAAATTGTTTCTTCCGCTAAACAATCGGAAGAAATTGTTTCTGTTGTTGAACAAGTTGAGGAAATTGTTTCTGTTGCTGAAAAAGTTGAAGAAATTGTTTCAGCTGGTGAAGAAATTGAAGAGATTGTTTCTGCTGTTGAACAAGTAGAAGAGATTGTTTCTGCTACTGACGAGATTGTAGAAATTGTTTCTGTGGTTGAACAAGTTGAAGGAATTGTTTCTCCTGCTGAAAAAGTCATGGAAATTGTTTTGGCTGCTGAACAAGTTGAGGAAATTGTCTCTGTTGCTGAAAAGGTTGAAAAAGTTGTTTCTTCCGCTAAACAATCGGAAGAAATTGTTTCTGTTGTTGAACAAGTTGAGGAAATTGTTTCTGTTGCTGAAAAAGTTGAAGAAATTGTTTCAGCTGGTGAAGAAATTGAAGAGATTGTTTCTGCTGTTGAACGAGTTGATGAGATTGTTTCTGCTACTGATGCGATTGAAGAAATTGTTTCTGTGGTTGAACAAGTTGAAGGAATTGTTTCTCCTGCTGAAAAAGTCATGGAAATGGTTTTGGCTGCTGAACAAATTGAGGAAATTGTCTCTGTTGCTGAAAAGGTTGAAGAAGTTGATTCAGCTGTTAAACAAGATAAAGAGATTGTTTTAGTTGCTGAAATGGTTGAAGAAGTTGTTTTAGCTGTTAAGCAAGATAAAGAGATTGTTTTTGTTGCTGAAATGGTTGAAGAAATTGTTTCTCCTGCTAAACAAGCGGAAGAATTTATTTCTGCTGTAGAACAAGTTGAGGAAATTGTTTCAGCTGTTGAACGAGGTGAGGACATTGTCTCTGTTGCTGAAAAGGTCGAAGAAATTGTTTCAGCTGGTGAACGAATTGAAGAAATTGTTTCAGCTGGTGAACGAGTTGAAGAGATTGTTTCTGCTACCAAAGAGATTGAAGAAATTGTTTCTGTGGTTGAACAAGTTGAAGGAATTGTTTCTCCTGCTGACAAAGTTATGGAAATGGTTTTGGCTGCTGAGCAAGTTGAAAAAATTATTTCGTCCGCCGAACAAGTTGAAGAAATGGTTTTTTCGGTTGAAGAAATTAAGGAAATTTTAACTGCTGCTGAACAAGATGAAGAAATTGTCAAAGCAGCTGACAAAAGTAAAGAAATGGTTTTTGCAGCTGAACAAGTGGAAGAAATAGTTATTCCTGTTCAGCAAATTGAAGAAATTGTCAGTGCTGCTGAAAAAGATGAAGAAATTGTTAGTGCTGTTGAAATAGCTGTAGAAATGGTTTTTGCTACCGAACAAGTTGAACAAATAGTTTCTGCTGCTGAGCAAATTGAAGAAACTGAACTTTTAGACACATTGACTATAGAATCAGATGAAGAAATGCTTTCTGCTGCTGAACAAATTGAACAGATCAAAATTGAACAAACTGACATTTTAGATATTTCTGGTGCGGAAACAGATGAAGAAATGCTTTCTGCTGCTGACGAAATTGAAGGTGAGCTAACTCAAATCGAACAGTTGGCTACAGTTGAAAAATTCGCACAGACCGTATTGACTTCTTTGTTTGTTGAAGTAAAAGAAGTGATTACACGAGTCAATAAAACAGAAAAGTTGGAGATCAAATCCGATGACAAAGTAGAAGAAATTGTTATAGAAACTGAATCAGAAAATAAAATATTAGTACAAAGTGCTGAAAAGGTTGCTGCTGAAGTGTTAGAAAGTTTGTTTGAATCTACTGACATTGAAATTGGAATTGAACTAAGAAAATCAGTTGAAGTAACGGAAATTGTTGATGCCGCAGCAACAGAAGTGTCAGTGCCAATGGTGGTTGAACAACTTGCAGACAAAGCTAAAGCTGAGGCTACGGAAGAACTTAAAGCTGCAGAAGTGGCTTCAGTCACAGTTGTTATGGCACCCGAAGAGAGCATTCAGGAGGCATCGAAGGAAACTGTTTCTGATTTGATATCGGAGGAAACTGATCAGATTTCAGCCAAAATATCCGAAGTAGAATTTAAAGTGCAGGAGGATACAACGCAAGTTATTTCGATACCGTTAGCGGAAGATACGAGCGTACATGAAACACAAGAATTAGTAACTCCTATTATTGATGAAAATACTGCCACGGTGACGGAAGAAGGAACTTTTGAAATGAAAAAAGATTTACCTCAAGTTTGCCTTTTCCCAAAAGAAGAAATTGTTGATGAGGAAATCCAGGAATTAACATCTGTTTTAGTTAAAGAGAATGTTGAACAAAGTGTGTCTGAAGTGATAGAAGATAAACCAGAAGTGCAAAAAGATGTTACTCAGGTTATTATTTTACCAAAAGAAGAATCAATTTTACAACAAACTCAAGAATCTGTTACTGCTTTGACTAATGAAAAAACTGAATTAATTATTGCTGATGTTATTGAAGAAATTGCACCAGAAATTCAGAAAGAAGCCATGCACGTTGTTTTATCGTCTCCAGAAGCTTCAGTTTTGCAAGAAACTGCTGATTCTGTAAATGCTTTGATAGAAGAAAAGACTGAGTATAAATCTGCAGAAATCCTTGAGCAACTTCAGTCCAAAGTGGATGAAGTTCCAATTTTAGTTGTTGATGCAGTCGCTACAAAAGAAATGCCACAGAAACTGGAAGAAACAGAAGTAGAAACTGCTAAATTAGAAATCACTAAAACTGCTGGGAAATGTGCTGAAAAAATGTTATCGACTATTTTTGGAGCAGTTGTAAGCACTTCGGAAGCTAATGAGACCAAACCTGTTAAAGTAGATGACATTCTAACTGAGGCTCCATCTACTACTGAAGGAAATAAAGTTCAAATTTTATCTGCATCTGTAGTAACTGAAGCAGAACAACAGCTGGAGGCTGTGACTGAAATGGCAGGAAATACCATGCAAGAAGAAAATGAAATAAAAACTGCAAATATTTGTGCTGATAAAATGCTAAGTACTTTTTTCGAAGCTACAACTTCGCAAGTTTCCCAACATGTTATTGAAAGTGTAATACAGCAACAAAAAGCAGAGGTTTTGGATGAACTTAACGCAGTAACCGCAAGAACAGCTGTAGGTAAAATGAAGGAAGAAACCAAACTAGAAATAGTTCAGACAATAGTTCCTTCTGTAATGCAAGATTTGACAGATGAAACAGAAAATAACAAAGAAATATTAATTCAATCAGCTGAAAAGTGTGCTCAGAAAATATTTGAAGCAATATTTGAAGAAATTGGAGAGACGGAAATCGTAGAAGGAATGAAAGAAATCTGTGGTGAAGACGGAAAAATTCTAACCGCAACTGTAGAAGAAGTATCTTTAGTTGACGAAAAGATTGAATTAGCTGATGTTAATCGGACAGTTGTTCTGGCTTCATCTAAAGAAAATGTCACGGAAGAAAGAATAGAACATGTACAGGATTTGACTGAAAGTAAAGACAAAGTAAAAACTGAAGCAGAGCTTAAAGTCATTGAGCAGCTTTTAGAACCAATATTGAAAGCATCTGTATTGACAGCTGATGTTGCTTATTTGGAGGAACATCAACAACAAGTTGCTGTGGAGTCGTTCCAGTTAGGTGACAAAAGTCAAGAAGTTGTTTCTGATTCAGAAATGGTATGTCAGGAAGCAATTGTAGTAGACCAAGTGATTCAACCAGACACTGAAAAATTTGAACAGTTAGATGAAGGTTTACTTAAATTGGAAATTGCAAGTGTGAGCTTAAGTGACATTCAACATTTAGAATCGTTGCATGTAAAAGAATTGGAGGTAGAATTATTAACACATCCAGAAGCAGAAATAACTGAAGAAGCTTTTGTTACTCTTTCAAAACAAAAAGTAGAAGCAGATACTACACAAACAGATGCAACTATAAAACTGCAAACTAAGGAAGAAGCTGCTGTAGCTGTTGTGGAGGAAGAGGATGTTAATGCAGCTTTTACTATATTAAAACAATCCAAATTATTAAGTGAAGATGTTGAAGCAGAATCAACAATAAAAATTAATGATAAATCAGCATCAAATCAAGAAGTTTTGGAAGATAATGAAATGGGAATAAAAACTGATGAAATTATAGAAGAATCAAAGTTAACTAAAAACATAAAACGAAAATCATCAAATAAACAAATAGTGGAAACTGAGCTAGAACAATTTGATAGTATAGTTCAAGTTTCACCAAGCACAGATAGAAAAGAAATTGGTCAAGATGAAATGAACAGAATGCAATTGGAAGCTGAATCGAATCAAGAAATTAAGAAGAAATATATCAACAAGGAAGTGAATGAGGATAAAAAACTGGAAATGACTCAAAAGGACGAAGGTGTGGTAATAGAAGAGAAAACTATAGAAGCTACAGATGAAGAAACGAGAATTGCAGAAAAGAAAGCTAAAAAGAAGACAGATGAAGAGAAAAAGTTAGCACAAGAGGAAGTTAAAGCAAAAACAGATGAGGAAAAAAGATTAGCAGCAGGAGAGGCTATGAAAGCTGAGGAGAAAAGATTAGCAGGGGAAGAGGCTAAGAAAAGTGAGGAGAAAAGATTAGCAGAGGAAGAGACTAAGAAAGCTGAAGAGAAAAAATTAGCGGAGGAAGAAACTAAGAAGGCTGAGGAGAAAAGATTAGTGGAAGAAAAGGCTAAAAGAGGTGAAGAGAAAAGATTAGCAGAGGAAGAGGCTAAGGGAGCTGAAGAGAAAATATTAGCAGAGGAAGAGGCTAAAAAAGCTGAGGAGAAACTATTAGCGGAGGAACAGGCTAAGAAAGCTGAGGAGAAAAGATTAGCAGAGGAAGAGGCTAAGGGAGCTGAAGAGAAAATATTAGCAGAGGAAGAGGCTAAGAAAGCTGAGGAGAAACTATTAGCGGAGGAACAGGCTAAGAAAGCTGAGGAGAAAAGATTAGCAGAGGAAGAGGCTAAGAAGGCTGAAGAGAAAAGATTAGCAGAGGAAGAGGCTAAAAAGGTTGAAGAGAAAAGATTAGCGGAAGAAGAAACTAAGAAGGTTGAGGAGAAACGATTAGTGGAGGAAGAGGCTAAGAAGGCTGAAGAGAAACGATTAGCGGAGGAAGAGGCTAAAAAGGTTGAAGAGAAAAGATTAGCGGAAGGAGAAACTAAGAAGGCTGAGGAGAAAAAGTCAGCAGAGGAAGAGGCTAAGAAGGCTGAGGAGAAACGATTAGCGGAGGAAGAGGCTAAGAAGGCTGAGGAGAAACGATTAGCAGAGGAAGAGGCTAAGAAGGCTGAGGAGAAACGATTAGTGGAGGAAGAGGCTAAGAAGGCTGAGGAGAAACGATTAGCGGAGGAAGAGGCTAAGAAGGTTGAAGAGAAAAGATTAGCAGAGGAAGAAACTAAGAAGGTTGAGGAGAAACGATTAGTGGAGGAAGAGGCTAAGAAGACTGAAGAGAAACGATTAGCGGAGGAAGAGGCTAAGAAGGTTGAAGAGAAAAGATTAGCGGAGGAAGAAACTAAGAAGGCTGAGGAGAAACGATTAGTGGAGGA
>JAQFXT010000071.1:0-100712 GCA_034683725.1 Strigamia crassipes
GATTTAAAAATGGCAACATTTATAACAAATTTGTCGGAAGATGTTTTACTAATATTTTACTAATGTTTTAATTTTGTGTGCGATTTAAAAATGGCAACATTTATAACAAATTTGTCGGAAGATGTTTTACTAATATTTTACTAATGTTTTAATTTTGTTTTAATTAACCGATTAACTTGCACACTCTAAATTGCAATATTCATGAAGAAACTTAATGAAAAAAAAATGAAAATGTAGGGCTCCACAGCAGACAACAATTTCATTTTACTTTAGAACAATGCACTACTCTAGAAATCAATAATCATTAAAATTTTGATGGTCTGCCTCCGTTTGGGTGCACAAACACATAATTTTGTGTCAAACACTTCAGAATATTTTCATCTGCTGTAGTTGGTGACAAATTCAAGGGAAGTTTTTCAGTGGATACTGGTACAGTCTGCGTAACATCCCATGGAAACCTTTCAACCCTTGTAGCTATAACTCCGTTACTGAAACTATTACTGATACGAGTAGCACTACTACACGGAGTTGTAAAACTAGGATTTGTATATGGGCTCCGTTGGTCACGTCGATAATTGCACGAATTTTGGCTCAGGTCGCGAAATACTTTTTGAGATTTTTCGCCTACCGTTCTTATTTTCCTTTTCTCTTCCTTTTCATCTTCCTTCAATTTATTTCTTTCTGCTGACTTATGCAATTTCTTATAATATACAGGTATAAAACGCACGGAAGAAATTAGCACAACTATGGTAGCAAATCCCACGAATTCACAAGCGTATAGATTCAGGACAATTAGCCCGAGCACCGCCAATAGGACCAAAAGAACAAATGCAACAACGTCAGGGTTGATAAAAAAAATCAAGAAAATAACAATCCATGTCCATCCACTACTCAAAGTCGTTTGTACATCCCTAAATCCTATAACTTGTGGGAACAGAACTGCAAACCTTTCTAAAATAAACGTTTATTAAGGCTTCATTAAATGCGTAATTGTATATATAGTGACTTAAAAACTTACCTGACATAGAAGCCAATAATGGATCAAAAAAGGTGAGTATAGGTTTGAAGTAATTTAAACTCATCGTACTCCTTAATTAATATTGTAACTTCATATTTGAGATTGTACTTTATTCATTTTTCCGCAACCAAGAGCAAGCAAGCATCACGGATCCATTATGCAATTAATTATCACACCGGTAAGAAAAAAAAGAAAAAAAAAAGTAAACGTACAATGCTTAGAAATTCCAGAGCTTAATAAATAAGATAAATCTACCTTGTATATTTATATTTATTTAAAAAGCAATGTTTTTGAAACTTAAAATTTTATGTAGCCTAATTTTTTTTTAACAATCCACACCCGTATCCATAGTTACCATACACCGTATGGCGACAAATCGCATGTTGTAAAAATATATAATACTTTTAGATGTTTTATAGACGCCAGAATCTTACAGTAAATTAAATTTTAAACTGCTATCACGGTTCATTTTGGACAATATCACTTTTCAGTTGTTATGCGTGCCAATGGGTAAAGATAGAATAAATTCGTAAAGAATGAAAAATCAAAACTGTACCGTTTTAACCCAATGCATAATTTAAATAGCACACAAACGCACACAGCCAATTCACGATACAATCCAATTTTGCAACTAAATGTGAACCCCATCCCCCATCACTAAGTCTACTTTACAACATTGCATTCGTTGTCCAGCAGACCAGAATGCTTATTAAATGGCTTAATACACTAGTCAAATTTTAGCCTTTGGCACCGTGTGACCATGATTCAAGATTTAAAACACAAACACTAAAAATATGACCACAAACACAAAACGCCCACAAACAAAACATTTAAACAGTTCAGCAAAAAATCTCCAAATCAGCTATCAGGACATGGACGATTTGGAGTGTTTGTCTTTTCCAGTCGCAATCACGACCGATGTCCAGTGCTAGTAACTAATGCTTTTTTAATATGACATTTAAATCCCAATTTAAATTCCAAGTTTGTTGCATCAATACTCAATTTTATTATTAAAAAATAAAAATGTCAAAACTGTCTACCAAAACAACCAAAGTCAACAAAAGTCATCTTTTTGTTTGAGTTGCGAAATAAAACGACTCCAGCGCTTGTCTTCGGTGCAGTGTAGAAACTACGGTGAAATATTTCGGATTAAATTATTAACTCAAAATATTTAGTTTTTTCAATTTTTTTTATTCTAAAACATAAATTATTTCTTTAAATTAATATTTTATACAGTTTTTTTTTCCTTCAGAATTGAACTATAGCGATGACAAAATATTCCAATTTTTATAACCTCGTAGACCCGTTTTCAACCCAACAAAATTTGGGTCGGAAACCGCCGTAATCCCTTGCACGTTCCCCATTGAAGAATCTCGAGTGTTGGTAACTTGTCTGTGGCTTTGGCAAACTTTGTTTTGACTTAGGTTTTGCTTCAAATTTTGACTTGGGTGGTGCAATTGCACCACCTAAGTCTTTTGTTGATCGACTGCGTGCATATTCATTTGTGACTGCCGAAACTGGATTGCATCTCAGCATCAGATAAACAGGTATATAAAATATGATAAGACATGTAATCATTAAGGTAACAAACAGTGCGACTATATCATTATATACAGTTGAAAGTAGAATAAGAGGAATAATCAGTATAGAGAAAATAACTCCAAAAACTTTTGGGTCAAAAATAAGTAGGATAAAAATTATCATCCAGATGCATTCGGCATTAAAATATATCATCAATTCGCCAAAAATTCTCAATGCAAATTCTAGCGACACTGACGATAACACAAAATTGTAGGAATTAATGCATAATTAAATACAACAACTACTTGGCTAGCTCGTACGCATTTCTGTTTTCTTTTTCTATTTTCTATTTCATTTTTCTTCTAATTTTTCTTTATTTATTCTATCTCAACCCGTCATAATCATCATAATTATTCATCAATCAACATCAATTTTAAAATGAACGCTATGATCGGTAATATGAAAAAAAAAGGAAATGATCATTAAAATACACATAGCAAAGTACACCGATCCGTAATCAAAAGCGGTTTAGCTCACCTTAGTTTAGTAATTTTCATTTTACATTCATAATTTGTAATAACAGATTCTAATTAATAAGAAATTTATTTTTTAATTTTATTTACTTCTTTTTTTTTTTTGAAAATAATATTTTAGAAACTTAAAATTTCGTGTAGCTTCACCTAACCTCGCAACAATGCGATGTGTAACTATAGTTTCCACGCATGACTCGCTCTCGCGCGATGTTTCAGCCATGGTGTAACAATTTGGCACCTGACGTGAAAACTAGCAGTGAAGACGAAACCGTTGTTTAATATTTCACCGTTTCAATCCAAACACAAATTGCAAGTTTTTATCACCCAGATATGTAACCTCAAATAAAACAAAACAAAGTAAACAAAAAACAAAAAACAGTTTTTATTTTTGTTACGTAAGCTTAATTTCTGGCGCTTCGCTACAGCTATCTGACCTGAAACTATTCAAAATTCATTTCATAAAACTCTTAACCATCGTTTCAACAACATTTCGATCGAACCAAAACAGTGTGAAAAACAAAATTTTGTGATAAAAACACGTTATTGTATTTTCATGCTGGGACTGATGCTGGTTTCTGTGACATTTTCCCCTCTTGGATCGGGTTACTACACTAAACAGGATATTGAGTCTCCGTCTTTAGAGTTTGCGAAGTCTCTCAAATCCATAAAATGCGCGGGTAGATATAGAATAACACCGATTGCAAACACTACAGCTGGAGGTACTTCGGACGCATCAAAACATACACTAGTAATAATTATGAGCGGAAAAATCAGAAGAGTTATTATCTGTCCGAACACTTTAGGATCGAAAATAAGTAGCAAAACAACTGCCACCCATATCCAATCGGCGTATAAGATAGTGAACGGTAAATACACTAGCAGAAAGAATAAAGTGTGACTGAAAAAATATAATTCTTAGTTAAATATAAAAGTAAATTGGGTGAATGAAAACTTACTACTTTGCTGAACTTGTTCGTTTAGGCTTGTCCGAGACCATTTCAATTTTAACCGTGCCCTTAATTTAAATTTTAAATTGCTATATTATTAAAGAATGCATTTTATTTTTATTTTACTGCAACCAGGTGTGTATTGTAAATATCATCAATCAATTGTGCAATGAGATCTTAACTTTAAATAGGAAAAAATATTAATTTAACCACCATGATAAATTCAGCAACTATAGTCTGTGCCCAGTATTTTGGTACCAAATTCAACCTGAAAAATCCCTGTCTGCGCACACAAATTGACCAAATACACTATTGTTAAAAATAATAACTACTAATGTCACTACTGTAATAGTGAGTTTAAAAAAAAAATGGAATTTAATGTTTGAATTTGGCATCAAGTTACCGGGCGTAGACCGTAGGAAGTTTTCTTACCAAGTTCGGTAATCTCGAGTTGACACTGATAATTTAGAATATTAATCGATTAATACGGTGCCTTACATTTTTTTTAATTTTTCGAACTTAGTGTAGTCACTTGATCGTGAGCCACCAATTTTTTTCAAAGTAACAATGCAATGCGTAACCATAGTTACCGTACACGGCAACGTATCACATTTTGTAAATGCACAAACTTTAGATTATAAATTTCGCCCATATCTTGCACCTTTTTCATCCATCATCGGATCTTTTAGCGAGGAATAAAAATTTACTGCTGTGTTTATGATTCAAACATTCCAAAGAAGATGTTTTGCCTCGCCGTGAAGCCGCTTGTTCATCCGTTTCTAAATACCGTAGTCGACGTTTATTAAGTGACACGTCGTAAACGAAAAAAGATTAAAATAAAATTTCAAATGTCTATTGCTTGACAGCACCCAAACTGTCATTTTAATTTACATTTATTTTTTGCTTCAACCAATAGAAGTAAACATTAAACTATTTTTCCGCACCTACTGCACTGACGCTGGCCACTGTTATCATTACCACCGTCTTGCCTTTGTTGACTTCCCAAGCCAAACAAATTTAGAAATGCATTGATCAAAGTAGCGAATAGTATCAGTACATCAAAAAATATAATTAGAATAATTATAAATGGAAAAAGCAAAACAAGTAGAAAAATCCCAGGGTCGAAAAGAAATAGCATAATAAGTGAAAAACATATCCATCCGCAACCTGATGCCACTTGAGCTGCCATTGATACTGGTAGCGGCACTGATAAAACCAAAGTTTAATAGTTTTTATTTTTATATTCAAACTGAAATAAACTTACTTGTAGCGAGCTCAAAATATAGCGAACCTTTACGTAAGACAAAGGATCCGAACTCTCTTCAAGCCGTCATAAATTTCTGGTATTACTACAGTCTTAAAAAATTTAGTTTTATTTTGTTTCGCTTTATAATTTAAGTGTACCTAGAACTTAAAATTTTGTGACCCATTTACGACCGTCAAAATCGTTGTGACGTACCGCATGATGTAAAAATGTAATTTTTAAAACTTAAAATATTAGTTTTATAAAAACCATCGTGTATATATGGCTAGATAAACTATACAACAAATTTTGCGTGCGAATGTTTACGTAACCGTATTTAAGCCCAAATACAACAATGAGAAAAGAAAGAAAGAAAAGATTCGTGCGGAATAACGACGCAACTTTTGAACAAATGAAAAGATAATTTAGCTTCACTAACCTCCGTTCATCCGTTTTGCAGTACAAAAATGAACCGATTCCTGCGTCGTCGATTTATTCTCGCGCATTCAGAATTTATTTTTTAGTTTAACAACGCTTGAAACTTATTACAAACATCAACCGTAATTTCATACGCATCGTTTTCGGAATTGTCGCCATCGTCAGAAAAGTCAGGGGTTGACACCGTTTCACTCCGTTTTGTAGTTCGACACTTCTTTCGTCCTCTTTTCTTGCTGCAAAATGATTTTTGCAGTGTGGCATTTGAGGGCAAAGCTGCTAACAACGAATCAGCAACGCAATTAAACAAATCACTTGCCGCAGTGTTCTCGTTAAGTAAATACGAAACAACGTGCGAACGAGGACACACGCGCGACTGCAAATCCACACACGCATTGTATAAAAAAGTGCCATTGAATAGTCTGGATGCCGATACACGACTAAAAGGGGATTTAAGCAAACGATTTAAATAAAACGCGTACAAAAAACAAGTCTGCAACTGCGAAAAGTTATGCACTAAAGCAACGTTAAAGTTCCTAATGCGCGTAAACTCCGGCGCTTTGCGAAACTTAAATAACTTCAATGAAACATTTTCAAATTCGCTATTTGACGCATTTTCAAACAGTTCGTCCAACGGGCCATTCGAAGCGTTAAAACTTTGCTTACATCTTGTCTTCTTATCAAATACTGACAGAAACAAAATGCATAGCACGATGGAGTACATCTCACTGTCGGTCACTCGCGGATCGGCTTTTAAAATCCAATAACGAACGATTAATAACACGAAACGTAAACCATCTGGAAACGCCGCTAACACATTTTCATCGGCACAAAGCACTTCCAATAAAAACTTTTTGGCGGAATCGGCATCAATGTCAGACAGAGTTGGTAAAGAACCGAAAATCGGCAGTTCGTCAATTGTATCGGTCGTTATATTTTGCAAATTACACCCAACTCGATCGTATTCGTTAACGGATGCCTCTTTCTGTTTTATTAAAAACAAGAGTCCGTAAATGATTCTTCTAAGCGGTCGAGAAATATTGTACGAACTGGATTTCTCTTGACATTCGGTTTGCACGGGTAAAATCACTCGTTGATGGACGAGTGCGTTGAGCAGAAATGGAGGCAAAACTCCACGGTTAAAATCGTCCAGAAACCAATTCGGCATATCAATTTCATCTTCGGGCAAATCGTTTCTATTTTTTGTCTCCTTCGTTAGCATGTTCAAAATATTCGACGGCTCAATTTTGGAATAACCTTCGATCGTTTCGTGAATTATACTTTTTAACCGCTCTCGATGTTCTTTTTTGAAGAAATTCAGCACCTGGAATATAAATATTAAAAAAAAAAAAATGTAAATTTTTTTGTTGATAATTTTAAAATTTTAAATTCGTACGTGAATAATTGCTTCTTCCTTCGTTCTAGTTTGCAGCCAAATCAATAACGCGATAAATTTCTGATGTCGCGTACCAAATTTGTGTTTTTTCAATTTCAATTTTTCAATTTGCAGTTGAGCGAAAAAATGTTGGAACGTCGAAGTGGACACAAAATCGTTGCCCAGCAAAGTTCCAAAAAGTGGCAAAGTCGATCGGTCGAGTGTATCAAATTCCTTCAAAAAATTATCCACGTAATAAATTTTGCAGTCCAAGAATTTGTACGATGATGATTCGTCAGTCGTGCGTTTGATGCTCGTGTCAATCAAATTCAAAGGAATAAATCCGCCGTTTAAGTCGAAAATGTAAAAATCGCTGTCCAAACTGAGCGCGGGACATTGGAAATAATTTGCAATCGCAGCTATTTGCGAGTCAGCTTCGAAATTACATTGCACAAATTGAATTTTCATGTCTCGCAACACATCTTGAAGAACGTCCAATGCTAAGATGGGTAAAATTCCTTTTCTTTCCCTGTGCTTGAGAAGTTTTCCTAGCGAAAAGTTCCTGGCAATCAACTGGCGCTCACGGGCCCGTTTAGTCGATGTTTTCAATTTGCGTTCATTATAAGCGCCGTCAAAAATGATAATCGGCGTTATGCCACATTTTTTGTAGATGATAAAGTATTCTTTGATACGGGAAGCAAATTTGTCGTAATCTCCTCCGAAGAAACAGGACACGCCGCAGTCATGATACAAGGCGTGACATAAATTGTTACCGTCAATAATAACTTTGGTGTCGTGGAGTCGAAATTGATTTAACATTTTAGGAAAACTGTCCAGAAAGGATGTTAAGCTCATTACACCCATTTTGGTAGATATTTCGGTTTTTACTTTTTTTTAAAGATTGTTTTGTCCTGGTGAAATCACGTTGTCGCAACCACAAAATCAGACATGGAATAGACGGGATTAGAATCTGTCAAGCTTAATTTGTCAAGTTATACTTGAAATTCATTCCATTTAATATTTATTAGTTAATTAATCTCGTCAATAGTTGTCAATACATCAAAATTCCAATAAACTTTGTTATTAAATCGTAAACCCAAACCAATATAATCTATGAATTTTTTATTATTCCGTCATAAGTAGGAAACAACGCGAATTTAGTTGGCGTGGCCACCGCCGTATCCGACTCGTGCATTCAATATGGCTGAGTTGTTGTTGGATTCCGACATTCGTCTGTGGGTTTTTCTCCCGATCGTAGTAATTACATTTCTTGTTGGCATAATTAGACATTATATATCAGTTCTATTAACAACACAAAAAAAGGTTGAATTGCAACAAGTTCAGGATAGGTAATTAAACGTTAATAGGTAACCCATTATTGCAAATAAAATCAATAATTATTTTTTTTTTATTTTCAAAAAAAAAATTAAAAATTAGTCAAGCGCTTATTCGAAGCAGATATTTACGTGAAAATGGAAAATTTTTACCAAGACACGCATACGCCATGCGAAAAATCTTTTTTAATCATGAGGAAACAGGATTTTTCAAAGTTCAAAAACGACAGGCAGTTATACAGAATCCAATGACTGGTTGGTATACGTTGGCGAAATTATATTAGCTCCAATATATTAAGTTGTTATTATAATAAAAATGTTTTTCTTTGACTGAAGATCCAAACATGATGATGGAAATGTTAAAAGGAAACGTGACCAATGTGTTGCCTATGATTTTGATCGGTGGATGGATCAACTGGACTTTCTCTGGATTCGTAACGAGTAAAGAACGCCCATTAAAGAATGGACCATAAGTCTTTATTTAAATACGTTAACTATTTTTTCTTGTTTTCTAGCCAAAGTCCCCTTTCCGCTCACGCTAAGATTCAAGCCAATGCTTCAGAGAGGCGTTGAACTGATATCCTTAGATGCATCTTGGTAAACGACTAAAACTCGCAAAAATACATCGTTAAATGCTTGTAATAACTTGCGTATAATTTTTATTTTAGGGTTAGTTCTGCATCTTGGTATTTCTTGAATGTATTTGGCTTAAGAAGTATATACGCATTGGTTTTGGGAGAAAATAATGGTAAAATTAAGGGAAAAAATGGGGAAAACATAGTTTTGCATCAACCTGTTTTCACTTTTTCATTTCAGCTGCTGATCAAACTAAGTTAATGCAGGATCAAATGTCTGGCGCTGCACTTTCAATGCCACCAGATCCAAAACAAGCTTTTAAAGCCGAGTGGGAAGCTCTGGAGATTAATGAACATCACTGGGCATTGAAGAATGTAGAAAATGAATTAACTGGTACTTCACTACGATTCACTGATAACATGTATCATCAAAATAAACAAGATTAAAAGTCTTTGTATTTATACGTCTAGAAAGGACAAAAATGATTGCAAAAAACTGTGTAATGTCATTTGTATAAAATAATTCTATAAATTTTGTTTTATTTTTATTTTTTATTGGAATTACACAATAAAATTCAACCAAAATAAGTCGGTCTAATTTTCATTTCCGTGCGCTTTAAAATACCCTCGCGTCCACCAAATGAACCCCAATTAACAAACATTGCTGCTGAACTTTTGGTGAATTTATTTTGATTCAGCCGTTTGTTGACGTATAACCCATTTAAGTTGGCTTGATGGCAATTGGAATACCACCAACCACCACCTTTGCGATCGCGGGCACAGTGCATTCGATTGTCTCTATCTTTTGTATAGAAAGCTTGGCCTTGATGAATTCTTAGCGAATCACCTGTGAAAGAAGAAGAAAAAAACATTGCGCACTCATCATTGAGCTACTTTGTCTCGTAATAACTCTTACCAGCGTTTCCCGTATAATTTCCTAGTTGCGACATCCTGTAATTGAACTTTTCAGCTTCAATTCGGAAATCATTATACTCGGCCCATCCAATTTCATCATCTGAATTTTGCAATTCAATTCTCAATGTAACGTGATCCTGATTAGTTAACGCAAAAAGTTGTTCGTTGCCTAAACAAATGTAAAAAAAAAACTATAACTATACTAATTTCTAATATAACGGTAATTTACCCAGCCAGAATTGCGAGGAAAAACTTCCAAATCCATTTTTGTAAGATGTCCAATTGCGAATAAAATGATCCACCAGTTCTCCGTAATTTCCACGTCTTTGGAAAACGGTCCAACCACCACCCTCGTGTTCCAAATCGCAATACACGTCAAAAGGTTCCAAATTAAACCAAGGCTTTACGCATATCTTGTATACGCCGCTCTTTTTTTCACCTTTGCTTTGGATCTCGGCACAACTCATTGGACATTGCGCGTTATCTTCGCAAGATAAATCGCTGTCGCATCTAACAAATCCAGAAGCTTGGAAAGGAAAAATACATTCCCTAAGAATTAAACAAAATTTAATTTGCTATTTCTTACCGGAGAGTTCATTCAAGTAGCTGATACAAGCGCGCAAAGATCCTTCCGCCGTATCTAAAAAACAATTCCGTTCTCGGTTTGCGAGTAAAATAGTACAAGCGTACGCCAAACTAAAAACAAACAGAGATCTCATTTTGGACGATGCGATGCCAACTAAATGCCAGCATTTATATAGCAAAACTCTCAAACGGTCATTAAGTTCTAGCAAATTCAAATAGACCATGTATCCATATATTATATTTATTTCCTTCCAATCTGTAGTACACTAACTGAGCAGACACTATTGCTCGAGACGTTTCACAGTTTACTTATTTTAAATTGAAATAAAACAAAATAAAAACTTCTACAAAAAAAACCAAGATTAATCTTCTAAGAAGCGTACGTATTATGACTATTATTTACCGTCTGTAGCTTTAAAATACGAGAGCGAGTTTCTTGACTATGACACTAAATATGGTAACTATCAATTAAAAATACATTGACACAAATCTGTTTATCATTTCTTCGGTATTATAAATTGATACATTACAGATACGGTACAAAAAGGAAAAAAAAAGTTAGGTTATCATGTAATATGTTTTGCAGTTAGTTGATAAAATAAACTTTCCGTTCAGATAATTCTGAAGTATTAAGAGAAGTGTGTATATAATTACTGACCAACAGGCCAGACAATAAGACTCACTTGTAAAACAAGCTGTGTAATATAATAACTCGCTTTTGGAGTTATAACGACTATTATACAAAATATCATTTCCACAGATAACATATCCGAAAAAAATTACACAAAAAGTAATCTTAAGACTGAAAAATTAAAGTATAAAAAAAAAAAAGATGTGTATAAGTTTGCATTCAACCATTGCAATTAATATTTTTTCTTAAAAAATACAAACAATAAATGCATTTAATGGTACTAATTTTAGATAAATTTAGCAAAATTACGGATAAACACTCCACCCCCTCCCCCCCAAAAAAAAATCAGTCGCAAAATCACTGACCTGTTTAATAGCCCCCTATCTCAATGGATTATCTCGACTCAAATAAAAAGTCGATAACACTCGATCTATAATCCTCATTTGATGATTATTTAAAAATTGAAATAAAAATTGAGAAATTAATTTCGTGGTGATTATTATTGAGCAAACTAAAAATAAATTTCTTGATTATCCATCCAATTTACTCAATTTTTTCCTTATCCCATCATCCAAACATCAAACGCTATAGATTTAGTGTTTATACATTATATAATCAAACGAATACACAACGGAAAACCTTTTAAGGTCAACTTTTAAGACGTTCAATATTTTCCACGGGAAACAATGCTAACGACAGTTTTGCTGTTCAAGCAAAAATTGACTACCATTCATGTCATTAAGCAGAAGGCAATTACCACCATACGCGACAAAGCCGTTACACTAAACCAAAAAATAAATAAAATAAAACAAATTAATGCAAAATCAGTTGTCAAAATAATGCAAATTTCAAATTCTTACGGTTATCGAATGTGCTGGGATTGATGAGTGAAAGCAAATCAGATTCAGACAACATGCTAAGAGCACTCGTCATTGTGTGTTGAAACATATTCATGTCACATTGAGGCTGTTCAGCGTTTGGTTTTTCTTGCTTAACGGCAAACTTAGTTTGCAAACATGTCGTAACGGGTAGAATCAAACCGGCGCAGTTTAGGCCAACTGGATTCGGCGTACGCACAACTTGAGAAAGCAGCGGCTCTACTTTCATGGGTTGCGAACTCTGAGTGAGCGTTAAACCAGAATCGGGATTATTTATCGCGGGGGTACTGGCGGGTAAACCAAGAATTTGTTCGGTTGGTAACTGCAATCGAGACGGATCGATGCAATTCTGCGAGCCTCTTTCCGAAGAATGTATCGCGATAAAGTTTGGCGGCTGACTAATCGGAGTCAATAATTCATTTTTAAGCGCCGCGTTCAAATTTTGTTCGATCGCGCTATTTCGTAGCTCTTCTTCGCCGGGCAGAACGAGTACAGAATTCATCATTACTGGTTGTGCTTGCAGAAACTCCTCCGAGTCAATTTCTTGCTTCAAAGCGTGCGCAGACTGTATCGACTTAGTCGCCGCAACGCCACTGTCGTTTGGCAGTTGTTTATTATCGATAATATTACACAGGCCAGAAGGAGTGCTTTGTATCTTCAATAACTCGTTTTGGCTGATAGCCAGACAAATTTCATTATCGGCCAGCTGCTGCTTTAGTTGAATTGACTGGCACTCGTTGGGCATCAATTCTCCAGCTGACGACATTGAGTTGTTTGTGTCGCCATTAATTATTATGCTCTGGTCCATTAATTCATTTTGCTGGCTCAGGATATTTTCGTTATTCTGAATTAACTCGTTCGGTGCAATGAGTGTCGATTGCGACTCGAGTAATCTGGCTCCATTACTCATTATTGGTTGCAACCCGACAATAACGGTTTGATTCGGCATTGAAATCTCGCTTTGACTGACCAAAGGGTTGTTTAACATCGTTTGCACTGGCACTCCATTTGGAGACAAAGATGTTTGTAAACAATTGACACTGAGATTTTGGTTTTCTTGAATTTGCGAATGAACATGGTGCTCCATTTCATTCACGGAAGAAATAACCGAACCAGGCGCAAACAAATCAGCGGACTGGATGATTGTCGGCGTTAACTCCGGCGCAAACCCCTGCGTCATCTCTGTCGGAAACCCCTGAACACCCGTTGCTGCGTTAACATCCTGCGGAATGATGGCAGAAGCGATAGTGCCATCTTGCCTACCAGGAACCGAATTAACCGACATCTGATCGACTGCGCCAATCAATGGTTGCTTAAAAACTGCATCGGTCGTGGTAGTGACGGCCGAATGGTACGGATGGTTTGTGCAGAGCTTCCCTCTACTCGTAGCAACTAATTTCCCTTTGTGATTGAACTTGTGCAACCGCTTTCCTGGAAAGCTGTTGCTTTTGAATCGATTTCCTGAAGCAATGTGATGAGCTCTCTTAACGTTCTTTTCACTTTGTTGCAATACCACGACATGAATTTGATTTGGGTTGCAGCCATTTTCATCTGTTGACGGAAATAAATTACCGGTATAAATATTTGAACGTAAAGAAAGAAATGTAACGTACCTGATGGTTTGGTTAACGTTTTTATCATTTTGGGGGAACTCTGAACCAATTTGTGATTCATCGTTGATTTTCCAGTTGTTTCAGGTACAGATCCTCTTGGAAATGCTAAGAAATTTGATGGAGATACAACTACCGTTGGGACCGAAGCAGTTGTCAATGGAGCAGGTACTTGAATAAATGCAGGCATTAAGTGTGAACGCGACAACTGTTGACCAATTTCTAAACTTCCTGTAAATAAAGCGCGAGATATTAATAGTGATAACATTAAAGAACCAATTTTTTCCCTTCCATCTAGGAGCTTTTAATAGTTATCGATTAAAACAAAAATATTTTTACCTGGAATTCCAGACGTGATCGTTTGAAAATTTCCCGAAACATTGTTCAGTCCTGGAGCGGAAAAAAGATATTAACAACAAATTCAAAAATGGTTATTGGAAAAAGGGCAAAACTGAAAAGCAAAAAATGTAGCGGTCGACAGTACAGCTGAGTAAAAGTTTCTAAAACATTCTAAATTTCTAATGTATTTTAAGCAAAACTGGCAATTTCACCAAATTAAATCAACTGTAGTGTCAACACACCTCTGTGTAAGGACAGTGGGTTCAGTGACACATTAGCAGCGACAGTGTAAACAACAAATCTAATTTATACATACGTTTAAAAATAAAACAATTTAAACAACGGTTGTCCAATATTAGAATTGACCGAAAATAACCTAAAATTTGTTGCAAATGCTTTTGAAAATAACAAAAAAGTAAAACAATAAAACGAAAACACACTTCGCTGCTCATTGCCCCTTTTTGAGTCTATTACCCACCACCCAAACAGAAATAGACTCAAAACACAGAGGTAAGGGGGAACCCTTTAAATTGTATTATTATCTGATTCATGCACATGATGACTGTAGACTCTAAAAAAATGTGTGTTAATGCTGAAAGAAAATGCGCCAGAAGATCACTGCCAGCTTGAAAGAAAAAATACATTAGACAATCAAAAAAACCCAGTTTTAAAATTAAAAAAAATTAGGCTCAAAAATAAATTTATTAATTTAAGTACAAGAGTAAAAATTTTGAATTAATTCCAATTTATTTTAAGTTAAGTTTTATAAATTACGATAGCAATAATTTAAATATTGAAAAAAGTTTTTTTTTTTTTAAATAAAAAAAATTTACACGATATAGGTAATCGAAATTTAAAAAAAAAGAAGTAATTTTACAGTTTGTTGAGTGATAGAAGTGCTAATATACGTGCACCAAGTGTATATGTATGTATATATATAGATATGCATAAATCGATATAAAAACCAACTTATTTAAAATTTAATCACCAGGAAACTGGAAATAAATATAAACCTTGGCAAGTACCGTGATGGGAGAGGCCCGAGCTAGCAAACAGCCCTGTGAGGGCTCGCTAACAAAGACCACCGAGTCACTTATCCCAATGATGAATGTGTCCAAAGCTCAACCTGTAAACTAGGGGGAAAACAAAGCATGGATAGTCATCACCCCCTAAAAAATGTTAGCCCAATAAACATGTAAAACTGTTTTTCTGCTGTTTAAAATCTTAGTATATAAAATAAATTATAAAAAAAAAAATATATATCACAGTTTCAGTATATCAAAAACAAAAAAAAAACAATAATAAAATATTATCAATTTTAAAAAGTGAACTAAATTTCCCATAGCAAAGCAGAAAAACAGATTTCAAAATACAAAGTTCAATATTTTACATTTAGTTGGTATATCATTTTCACAAAATGTTTTAAATTTATCTTTTTAAATAAATAAATAAATAAATAAATAAATAAATAAATAAATAAATAAAAGTGTTTTTTTTTCTTCCCATGATTAACAATTGTTATTAAAATTTTCAAACTTAACAATTATTGTCTATAAATGACACACCAAATATAATTTCAAAAAAAATGTGCAAGAGTTATCTGCTGGTAGACGTAAAAATACGTCTAAAAATCATGCGTCCAAACGCTTGCACAAAAATACATGCAAGGTGACATAGTGAAGTACAATGAAAAGTTTTAAATTAAAAAGTTATATTTCTCATAAATAACTTAACACAATAATAAAGTTCATTTCACTATGTCACAGTCGATACATTTTGTGATCATTATCTGGTGCAGCTTACATTTAATCTCGAAATCATATTTAAATACACCAAATGCAGAAATGCAAATAAATGCAAAAGATATGAGATGTTACATGAAAATTGTGACCGCTCCACCACAGTAATGAACACACGATGTTTACACGCTGTATTCCTTAACCTCCCTATTTGCGTGACCAATAAGTCTGACCCGTTAACTTCGCTTTCAGTGTTAAATCTATTCTATTTTAACTTTTAAAATCGAATTGACAACAAAATAAATTTTAATTTAAAAGAAAAATTTTAATTTCAAATTCAAGTTGACTGTAATTAGACTGAAAGGAAAGAAAACTCTGCCGCCTTATTGTTGTGGGATTCAAATACAAACATTTTATATATATCTGATCTTTTATTTAACATTTTCAAGTTTTTGCCCACAGCACTAAAGGGCTTAAGGTCAGGAAGACAGTGGGAGGAAAGGGCCAAAACTGTTCACGACATTATTACCTTGCTTCACAGGCAGATAGACGAATGTGTGAGGTTCACTAGTCTTACCACCACTTTGAACGGTGAGATGCACCTTAACTGGCTCCGATATATTCTGACGTCGATATGGAGGTATCCTACATACCAGATGAGTCTATGCAAAATTAAATGTCAATTATCCGTAATTTATTATGATTAAAAATCAACCCACTTGATGCAGAAATTCTTTTTCCGGTTCAACCACATCTTGCCAAGTTTTATTCACATCATTTCCGCCATTATCTGTACAAATTTTATTTTTAGTAATCTAATAATAAAAACAACCCATTCAATGTTTACTTACGCGATTCTTCCTCGAATATAATTTTGGTATCTTTCAAGAAATTTTTTCCTATAATGAAAAGCTCCTTTCCCCCCGCAACCGAGCATTCCTTAATTGATTTTTTGCTAATTTCAGGAACACCTGGAGGTTGGGCTGTCAATGCAAGTAATTTTAATTAATTTTTTTATCCAATTCCTCTCGTGGCTATTTAATAATTTAATTACTGCAAAGTATCGGAGATGAAGCAGCTTGCAACGTGTCCACTCCCAACTCGGACATTGGCAAATCCACGCGGAATATCATCCGGCACCGGGTGTTTTTCTTCTTCGCCCGCGTCATGTTAAAATATGGCAATCTTTGTTCAACATCCACATTCCTTTCTTTCAAAATACCAATGCAGTCGCAACTAAAAACCGGCAATAAAATAAATCTTTAACGATACCAAAAACTAAACATTCGAAACCGCATACCTAACAGTCATATCCTTATCAGGTAACATGGAGATTTCAATTACAGTCGTTCCATCTATTACTCTTTCGGTACAGGGCGTGCAATTTTTCCCACTAACTTTACAGGCTTGATAAAACAGATGCGGCTGTATTTTACTTTGATCGCTACCAATAAAAACTTGTAATGTTACTGGTTGATTGTAGCCAAAAAGCTGTAATTAAATTTAAAAATAAATAAACAAACAGTACCATAAAGTTTGATTATTTTCAACCCATACTTTAACTGTGGGAAATCCAGAACCTCTCCGATCTTTAATGGCTCCTCTGCTTCCCTCAGTCATGTATCGCGCGCGATGCTGTTCTTCGGGTTGCGAAATGATCCGCAAATCGATTTGACCATCCTTAACTCGACTGGGATAAGTCGCATGTAGCGAAGGCGGTTTGCGATTAATTTTCCTGCGCGAATTTAGACTGTGATTCGTGGATAGTGAATTTTTCCCGCTGCTATTAGAACGATAAGCCGTTAGTTGAGGTCTGTCCACCTGAGATGCAATTCTAAAACAATAAAAAAAAAAAATCTCAATTAAACATAAAAATAAAATATAAAAATGTTTCATTACCCATATAAATTTATATCACGGGCACTGCCAGACATTTCAATTTGCATGTCACTAACTTTCTCCGTAATGGCCACTGTCGCGGATAATACACGACGGCGTTTATTTGGTGGTTCATTGGCATTATCATCCTCATTTATGCTGATTGATTGGCACAGTAAATTCGCTAAACCGGTGTCTTCAACTAGTGTAACTCGAGCATCCGAATTTAAAGACGCATCTGAAGAATTCAGTTCATCACTAGACACGCCAAATATCCCCGAATCAATCGAGTCATCGGAGCTATCTCGATCTACATCTGTGGATCCTCGATCAATCGTAGTTGAAGATGCCGAATTTCTTCTCAACAACTCAACACGCGATTCCACATCCAATCCAGAATCACTAGAATCGTCGGCAAAACACACGTCCATTTTCGAGTTCTCAGTATCTGTTTGCAATTAAAATTTATTAATTAATATAAAAATATATATATATATATATATATATATGTATTTGCGAATTAATAAAATTACCTGGCGTTTTAAATTTTGTTTTCTCTCTAACTGTAGTACGTTTGATTCGTCTCACAAGCTTGTTCATATTTCCTGCAATTAAACAATGGATATTCAATTCTCTCGATTAATCTTTGTGAAAGCAACAACAAAATTGGAAAGCCCGCAACAAAATTTGATTGTGATTAAGTCCAAAGGTGTGTACTTGTTGACATCAACGAACAGAGATCGAAATCGGAAGACAAACTTGATACCGTTTAACATAAACAGCATGACTGACTGAATCGTGGGTCAGCAAGCTTAAAGATCAAGTCTTGGGTGATAAGATGCACTACAACCCGCATCAGATCTCGAGAGTAATGAGTTCAAAGGTAATTGGGAGAATTTAAATGCGTTTGGGAGTTTATTGACCAAGTGAAGGACAAATAAAACTCGTATTTTCCGCAACTTGTTTACGATTTAGTGAGTTACAACACTTTTTTTACACAATTTTTAATTTGGAAAAGGAAAAAATGGTTTATGGCTCTAAAACGACACACAAACGACAATTATTCAAGGATTATGAGTTTATTTTTAATTAAGTGGGTTGATTTTTTGTTTGGTTTTTAGTTTATGACAAAATTGAGGATGTTTCGACACTAGGGCCTCATCCGCTTAGGCTTTAAAGGCCCGAAGCATAGGAAACCCAAAAGAAAAAGAAAAAAAATCATCCTGGTTTGAGCATAAACAAGATCTAGTTCGTTTACAGCTCGAGGACATTTGCCATTTTGTCAAGTTGTGCGTGCACTTTTAACCCAAATCTATTTCCACTTTCTCCATTTTTACTGCGCAGGAAGACATTTGAGTTGGAAACTACGTTAGCTGATGGTCAAAATAAGAATTCATCGCAGAAAAATTGTTACGTGATGCAAAAATATTGCTACTTACGCGACTTGAGAGGCAGCCATCCAAGCAACGCCGAAACACGAAACCGTGACCGTTGCTTGATTGATGCTATTAGCCGATTAGGGTCACGTGCTACGTGCGTCACTTTTGACGACGAAGCACAACCGTGGCACAACAAGCCTCATCAAAACGTATTTTCTCCTAAATGATGCATCGGATCGGAAATAAACGCGGAAATACTATAATTTGTTTTTATTTTTCGTGGTACATTTTTCCCTAACATTTTTAAAAATAAATTTTTTTTATTATTTATAATTTTTTTGTCAACAAAATTTACTCAAAAAAGTTAAGTTGTTGAATATCATCCGGCAAATATTTTTGATCTACTGGCTCCGTATAATCTGGATTATATTTATAGTCTTTGGCGTAACCAAGATCCTTCATGAGCGTCGTAGGTGCATTTCTCAAATGAAGCGGCACGCCAGGCAATGGTCCCTTATGTTGAGCGATACAATTTTCAGCTTTTGAATATGCTTTATAAATCGCCACTGATTTCGGGCACCGCGCCAAGTAGATCGCGCACTGGGCTAAAATAACCTTAAACAAAAATAGTTTATTCCTCAACAACAAAAACAATCTTCGGACAATCAAACGACTCTTACTTTGCATTCGGGTACACCGATAAACTGGCACGCTTGATAGGCACAAACAGCTTGCTGTAATGCCGTAGGATCCGCCAAACCTTGAACCAAAAACTCAATAAATTCAGCGCGTATTCGAATTAATATTTCGTACCTATATCTTCACTCGCGCATCGAATCAATCGCCGGGCAATGTACAGGGGATCCTCGCCACCAACGAGCATCCTCGCTAACCAATACAGCGACGCGTTTTCATCGCTGCCACGAATTGATTTATGAAGAGCAGAAATGCAATTGTAATGCTCGTCTCCTAGAAATCAATATGTCATTTTTCTCTCGGTTCCTTGTTTATGGTAGTCGTTTCGTACCTGCTCTATCGTATAATGTGTGTGTTTTTAATAAAGCTTCTTTGATATCTTTTTCTTGAATGGGTTTTTTCATTTGCGTTGATTGGGAATGCTGGATTGCCAGCTGAAGACTATTAAGAGCGATTCTGGCATCGCCGTCACAAAACTGTGCCAATGTTGACACGGCATCCTTTTCGATCGAAATATTCGCTTCTTTTTTCGATTCCGAATCTTTGTTCGTCGTTAAATGTATTTTGAGGCGATCGATGGCTCGAAATAATATCTTTTCGATCGCTTCCACCGATAGCTTTTCCAACACAAATACACGACATCGACTCAGCAATGCATTATTAAGCGAAAATGATGGATTTTCTGTTGTGGCTCCGATTAATGTAATTGCACCACTCTCGATATGAGGTAAAAAGGTATCCTGACGGTATAACGACGTAATGTTAAAATATTATTGAATTAAATTGCAAAGCGGAACAGGAAATCACTTGTTGGAGCTTGTTGAATCGATGAATTTCGTCCATGAAAAGAATTGTTCGTCTTTTGTACATCCGAGTCTCCAATTTGGCTCGTTTAATCACCTCTCTCACATCTCCAATTCCGGAAGTAGCGGCTGAGAAATTGACGAAGCGAATACAATCGTTGATTTTGCACGAATTCGAGATGATCCTCGCCAATGAAGTCTTAAAAATTAAATAAATATTTTATTATTTATTTTTTGTTTCGATATTTTCTTACTTTTCCACAGCCAGGTGGACCCCATAAAACCATGTTGGAAATTTGCATGGATTCAATTAAAGGTTTCAAAACCGAACAACTTCCCAAAAGTTCTTCTTGTCCGAAGTAATCAGCCAACGAAAACGGTCTCATTTTCTCGGCCAAAGGAACATTAGCGAACGAAAGTTCTTCATTATTCTCACACGCTGGAATAATAGCTTTTGTATCATTATAATTTTCTTGACTGGTTGTTGACTGGCAAGAATTAAACTTCGGTTTGTTTACTGATCTTGGAGATGGCGCCAAACAGCCCCACGCCGCAGTACTAGATAACTTTGATTTCTTCGTGACAGGCTCGCTCGCATCCTGTGATTTCATCAAACAATCTTCCGCGTGATAGGGAATTTCCTCAATGGTAAAATGTTCGTGACAAATGGGACACTCGCTTCTATTATTACCGATGCTGTTTTCCTTTTCCATTATAAATATCTTCAAAACACCCAACCGTTTCACCTCGATAGCTAAACACGTGACAATCCTTGAGAATTCAGGTATTGTATCAACATTTCATTTCCAACATTTTAAACTAGCTCGAGTTTCTCACCAGGTGCCACTATTATCCACTGTATGTCTCTACTTAGATTGCTCCACTCCCCTCTCACTTTTACGCCTGATTCTTGCGCTTATTTCCGGGATCGGTTTTTATTTCTGGGCGTGTTTAGCTGGTGTTTTACATAATTTTGCAGCAGTCGGGGACGCAGGAACTGAATGATCGTAATGAGAAGACAGTCTTATGCAAGCATCTTATTATTTCAGTGTGCAACGATGTAATTAACATTTCAAAATTTCTTTACAGCTCTCGAGTGATATATATTGATGAGCGAAGAAATGGTTCACTCACCAGGAACGATTACCATTTTCCATTTTAACGATTGCTATAACGTTGAGCCTCAAAAACATGAGCCAGTCGGAGGAGCTGCGAGATTTTGCACGGCGTTTAAGAGACTTTCACACCTTAATCCTCTGGTCTTCTTCAGTGGCGATATTCTGGCGCCCTCATTAAGTGAGCATGATTCATACCTTTTTCATACATTTTTTTTTTTACTTTTACCAAATTGAAAGTTTAAATTTTTCAAATGGAAAAATATTTCTCGTGTTGATTGCGTGGGGAAAAACAAACAACTCGGACTCGTTTTTAACCAAATATGAAAATTGCAAATATTTGCACTCGTTAATTTTTTATTGTATTCTTATCGTACTGTTTATTTTTATAATTTTAGTGAGTAATTTTACGCAAGGAGAACAAATGATCCCAGTACTCAATGCACTTAATGTTCATTGCGCTGTATATGGCAATCATGATTTTGGTATTTATTAATTTAAAATATATATATATATATATATATATTTTTAAATTTTAATTATTTTAATTTAGATTTTGGAATCGAAAACTTGCTGCATTGTGCGAGGGAAACTTCATTTCCGTGGCTAATGAGTAATGTAATTGACAATGAAACAAAACAACCACTTGCAGATGGTAAAATTTATCACATTATGGAATGGCAAGGAAAAAAAGTAGAAAATTTGGACTCGAGCCAAATAAAATAGAATTAATTTTAAAATGCATAATTGTTGCAGTTGGGAATAATTGGTTTAGTGGAAATAGAATGGTTAGCAACGCTCGCTACTATAGATCCATCAGAGGTGACGTACAGCGATTTTGTAACCGAGGGAAGAAAATTGGCCAGGCTGCTTAAAGATAAGGTTTGTGTTTACGCGGTTATTAATTTCGAGTAATTAATTGCAAATGTTATGTAGGGAGTGGATTATGTAATTGCTCTGACGCACATGCGCACACCAAACGACACAAGGTTAGCTGAAAATGTAGACGAAATAGATCTGATTTTAGGCGGTCATGATCACGTGTACGAAGTAAAACAAGTGAGGGAATTCAAAAGATTTTGATTGGAGATCGAATAAACAATTTTGCTTAATTATATTTAGGTGAATGGGAAATATATAATCAAAAGTGGAACAGATTTTAGAAATTTTTCTGTTGTCACGCTTTCTTTCAATCATAATAAAGTGGACGTTACGGTCGAGAATATTGCCGTTACATCCGACATTCCAGAAGACGAAGATCTCAAAACAAAACTTGAAAAATATTCTGGTAATAATCATGAAAATTACGTAATGAAATCGAATTTAAAAAATTGGTTTCATTCAGGTTTAATTGATAGCCGAATGGATGTTGTACTGGGGAGTTTTAGTGTGGACTTAGACGGCACGTTTGCCAGCATTAGGACTGGGGAAACTAATTTGGGCAATTTCATATGCGATGTCATGCTCGCGTCGACTCACAGTGATTTGGCAATATTAAATGCCGGCACTTTGCGATCTGATCGGATACACAATAAAGGCGAATTCACCATGCGGGATCTTCACACCATTCTTCCGATATTGGATCCACTCGTAGTACTTAATGTTCCAGGTTGTATTTACAAATTAAGGGCTTAAAATAAATTTATTTATTTATTTATTTATTTATTTATTTTTAGGGCGCGACATTGTGACAATTTTGGAGAACGGGGTGTCTCAATATCCCAAATTAGAAGGTCGGTTCCCCCAAGTGGCGGGCGTTGCGTTTGGTTTTAACCCCAATAAACCTCCGGGAGAGCGGGTAGATCCTCGTTACATTAAAATCGGTGACGAGTATCTTGATGTGGACCAGGTAAAAGAGTTTAATGAATTAATTTTGCAATAATAAACGATGAATGAATTTTTCAGATATATAGATTAGCAACAAAAGAATATTTACATATGGGAAAAGATGGTTATGATGTGTTAAAGAATGCGGAAGTTGTGGTAAAGTGGAATTAGCTGCTGATTGGTTGTTTTTCGGGTAACTTAATTTTTTTTTAGTTGGATGAAGACTCGTGTCCAGAGTTGTGCATCGCCATTCAAAATCATTTTCAATCAATTAGAGTTTTCAGTGGTTTGTCTAAAACAAAAACTAAACATCGTCAAAGTTTAGTATGCCTATCGAGAAGGTAGGCACAACAAGTGGCTAAGTATTATAAATAACAAAAAAATTACTTTTTTTATTGTGCAGGCACAGTACGGTGAAAATGATCGAAGGAAACATTTCGTCCAGTTCTGTACGCAGCATGCGACTAGGAGCTAGTTTCGACGCGGCAGCAAAACGGAATTTATTCCAACGCCAAACTTCAGTTGATGACATCGAAAAGGAGACGTGCAAATTGGAGCCCAGAATCGAAGGGCGGATTTTTGTTGTCAATGATGAAGTACGTGTAAATCGTTGATTTTATCTGCTATAGACGTCGTCACGTGCCTGCAGTTATCTTTTTATTTTATATTTTATTTTATTTTATCATTATCTTTTTCAAGTTTTATTTTGTTCGTTTTTTTTTATTATTTGCATGCTTTTTTTTTGTTTTATTTCATAAAAGACTGCAGATAGTGCCTCTAAAAATGCAGCTATTTAAAGTCAAAGGACATGTGAGTTTTAGTCAGATCGGTGTAATTAAATTTTCAAAGTTACGCGATATAATAATAATTATTTGTTTTATTCCTAGATAAACCAACAATTAGAAAAGGAACGCCTGTTGTATGAAACTCTCTCATTGAAACCAGACCCGATTGAAGAAGTAGAAGAAAACATCAGTTTTGACCAGACTTAAAATTAGAGCCGAAACTGAACAAGTCTTAAGCACATTTCAATTACAAAATTAACATTTTTAATTTATTCTTTCGTGCAATTAATTCTAGAATACTAACGTCTTAGTCGGAAACACTGTAGTCAGATTTAACATTTAACATTTAGATTTATTTAGTTTATATTTTGAAATTAACAATAAAAAAAAAAAAATATTTTTGTATAAAATATTATAGTTTAATTAATTAATTGAAATTGTCATATTTTAAGTGAAATCAAATTAATCGTAACTGGACATGTTTTCAATAGAATTGTTTAGTACTAACAAAGTACAAATCTTTATACAAAGCTGATTTTGTTTTCAAAGAAATAAATAGTAGAAAAAAATTGCAGCTGGTTACATCAATTTGCTTTGAATGTCATAAATCGACTTTAGCCCCCATACTGAGTGGTATAGTTTTCATTTCAGTCCTCATGCACAGAAATTCACCACAGACACACATCAGAGTAACACACACCAACACCAACAACCACCACGCGGTGGTTGAAGGGAAAAATCCATTGAAACACCAACATCCAATCAAATGCAGAACATGAGCGGTTACGGCGAAGTCCAGGCACTGTTTAGTTCTGCCAATGACATACCACAATCCAAATGCACTGAAAATACAATAACGGTTGTAAAATAGCCAATTTGTCTCGATAATTGATGTTTACCACGTCAATGAGTTGAGAACGAAAGCTGCCACTATGACTCTTCCTCCGGTTTCTTTTATACGTAGATCCTAATTAAAAGATAAATTAGAAATGAATTGTTGTGGTTTTCACTACTTATACATACCTGGTATCTAAATATCTGATTGAGCGTTTGTGATGATCCCAATATCGAATCTATACAAGCGATCCAAAATCCGAGACATGCGTAGTAAATGCATTGCATAGTCACAATTTGACTGATTATTAAAATTGGGTCCCATACCGAATACCGAAAATATCCAGACATTATGAAAGTCTCGTTTTTGTTACCGTGACATAGACATTCTTGTTGGAAATTAAAAGCATACACTAAAAAACCGAGATTAGATCTAAGAGCTAACTTCGGCTCGACGTACCTGTGTACGTCATCGATTAGTCACATCCATATGTATCCTGACGTCAATCGAAAGTTTTAAAATATAAAAAAAAATGAAAATATTAATTAATTATTTTATACAACATTTTTATAGAAATTAATAAAAATTATTATTAATTCACAAATTGTTTGGGCATTGCATTGCAGCTCCTTCGACTTTCGGGTTCGAGAGTGTTCAGTTCCATTTTGTCTCGAGTATTGCTGCCGAAGGACGAGCACGTCGAGTGAGTTATAAGTTGGAAGTATTTTATTTTGCAATCGTGGTGTATTTCTTTAAGTACATATTATAACGAACCTAAATAATGCTAATGGGGAGTTGCGGCTCTTGCTCGTGACAATTAATCACTTAATTTTTTTTTCTTCAAGTTGGGTCATTCCGGTCGTTGTTTTTCTCGGAAATCTTAATCAACTGTTTGTTTGCTTTTCCTCACAGAACTATGGCCAATAACTTGCTGCGAATACGCCTAGTGGCCAAACATCTTTCCTGCAAAAATATTAACTTGCAGACGGCTAGCTGCTACACCAAAGCCAAAATCGGAAAACGGGAAATAGTTGGATATGGTATGAATGGCCAAGCTAATTACATTGACCGAATGGATTTTCCGATGCCTGCCATAAGGTGAGTTTAGAAAACTGATAAATGTAATCAATCTGACGTAAAATTATTCCAGATTTCGCGAAATCACTTCAGAGCTGTCTGCTATTAAAGAAAAGGAAAAGGCTGATTGGAAAAACCTTACCCTTGACGAAAAGAAAACTTGTAAAATTTGAGATTTAAAAAAAATGAAAATCTAATTGTAACGCTGCCCGTTTGTTTAGTGTATCGTGCGAGCTTCTGCCAAACATTTGCTGAAATGGATGCACCCACGGGAGAGTGGAAGTTCATGCTTTCCGGGGTATTTGTGGCATGTTCATTGGTCATTTGGTTCTACGTATGGATGCATAAATTCGGTATAATAGTTTCGGGTTGTGAAATACCCTTTTCGTTTTTAATTTTGTATTTACTTTTCTAAGTTTACGGACCTTTGCCACCAACATTCAGTCCCGAAGCACAGAAAGCACAGATGCAGAGGATGCTGGACCTGCGCATTAATCCTATCGAAGGCATTTCATCGAAGTACGATTTTGAGAATGACCGTTGGAAATAATTGTTGTACATAAGAATGTAATCGTTAGTTTTTTTTGGTTCAAATAGTTCATTTTAATTTTGTTGAAAGATGTTACAGTAATAGTGATAAAGCAAATCGGTGTAACGTTAGATTATAATTTCATTATTTTTTTTGTCCCAGTTCATAGGTAAATGTACACAAATCTAATAAAATAAATCCTCTGACTAGAACTACCATAATACTCAGAAGTTTAAATGGTTAATTGCCAACGATTGATCTATATTATTTCTTCGGCAAAACTATATCCTCATATAACGACATGGAACTTTTACTTGTACCAACATGGTCGAGTGTATTCTGCAAATGTTTATTGATCTGTTCGGTTTCTTCGTTGGCTTCTAAATTCGGCAATTCTGTGCTGATTTTGGTTATCAATTGATTAAGTATCGGTACAGTAACCTGCGGGGAGGAAAAAGTATTAATACGATGTGTTAAAACAACCATTAAAAAAACGAACTTGATCATTTCCTTTTTCATAAAAGTACATGTAATGGTTCAATAACTCTACAAACAGTTGTACTTGCACCGATGGGTCCATGCACTGGTTGGCAATGCGCAGTCCTTTCTTTAAGCAATCAAACACTCGACTGCCATCGCGAATCTTAAAAGTTTAAAAATAAATTAACCCTTGTTAATGACCTCAGTTATTCGGATTATCTTTCCACCTCTGACGAGTCTCGCTTCCCGGACCAAAATAAGTGCGAACAAATAGCAACTCCCCTACATTGATCAGGTTTCTTGAGTAATTTTGAAGCTGCTAATGCACATTGAGTGCGCAACGGTTCGTGGTTTTCCTCACTGAAGCAACTCATTTGTTCAAACGTAGCAATGATCAAAGTGATTGCAGCCAGCTGAGCTTTACTATCGCTGATATCGTCTTCGTATAGTGAGAAGGCCTGAAAACCAAATTATGAAATAATAAATTCGGTATAGCATATGCGATCAATTAATCGACATACTTGCGACATAAATTCGTAGGCGATTGTTTCAAAATTCTCGAAACCAATCTGTCCCGCAGCCAAAGCACCTTGAAGAAAGAGTCTCAACGGTAATTCAGCGAGTTCTGCTTTGATCAGAGCTGATATCGTCTGGTGACAAAACTGGAAAATCTTTTGACATTTTCGCTCCCATTTTTCATCCTATTAGAAATTCAACCGGTTGAAATCAAATAAAAATGTGGCATTGCTATAATACCTGTTCGCTATTCGCTTTATACTGAAATGCAAGTTTGTAGGCGTGGAATGTTATTGCAGGTAATGTGTATTTGATTCGCTTATGTCCTCCTTCGCCAAAATGTTTCCTCGCGGTGTTTAAAAGCTGTGAAATGACGAAATTTTTAAATAATTCAAATTTACACGCGTTAACACTTGGCTTTACCAAGTACTGCTGGTCTGTTTCTTCAGCTTGGAATAAATTGATAAGTCTTCCCATAAGCCCTTGCTCCTCTATGAAATCTTCAATGTCTTCCTCGTCACTCGGTTGATCCGGTTGATCTTGAACTAATGGGGCAACTACTGATAAAATGCGGTTCACCTGTGTTAAATGTAATAAATAATAATAAGCAATTTTAAATAAACCAGATTAAAAAATATACTTGATCAGGTGTAGTTATTAGTGTCTCGTTTTCAAGTGCATTGTTAATTAAGTAAGTACTCATTGACTTTCGGCCTTTATAATCGAAACATTCGAGTAGAGGTCCAAAATATTCTAGTTTCAGAATGGTCAAAAAATCGTTACAGTTATCGATTGGTATTTTGAGAAGTTTCATCAGTTCCCTGACGACTGGAGTGTTGTATTCAAGTTTCTCAATGTGAAGTTTCTTAAATATTTCATTAGTTGACTGTAAAACTTTATCAACGTAATCAATTCTATCGGGATAACATTTGAGAGCCAAATTGATGAGTGACACTTCCAACGCAACTATGTCTTCAACAGGCATCTCATGCCTCGACTGAAACAAAAATGATATTAGCGAGTTGTTCATTACAATGAACGACAATTCATACCTGAATTATCTGAGCAACTTGATCGGAAAAAACGTCAAACAACTTTATTTCATTTGGAATTCCAATACCATCCTCGCGCTGTGAAAACATGGCTAACCTACATCAATATTTGTTATTTAATATTAATTTTTTCCGGAATTATCACAAAATTACGACCTGTCAATGAGGGCAATGATAATGTTCTTCACGTTAACATCCTGATGTAATTCAGCGCATGCTTTCAGGAAATTATTTAAAGTTTGTAAATGAAACTCATCTGGAAAAACCTGCAAATTGGCTGTTTTTAGAATCAAACAAAATAGTATTTTTTTTTTAAATCGTTACTTGAATAACACATTCCATGAGATATTCCTGAGCAATCGCATCTCTACAACTAACAACCTGTTCCAAAAGTCCAGGTAATACACACTGAAAATCGCAAAAAAAAGAAAAATCATTTAAATGCATTTAATTTAAAAAGAAACATATTTGTTTACTTTTTTATATTTTTCAACATCCACACATTCCAATTGGCTCAGTCGTACCAAATTGGTTCCGACTAAAATCTTTAATTCTTGGCGTTCTTTTTCACGTTTATCCTTCTCCCTAGAATGGCCTTGATGTTGCATACGGACCCACAATTTATTCATTTCGGCAAAATTCATCAGAATAAAATCGATCGAATCTCTAACCCAGCCAGAGTCGTCTTTCTCTCTTAAAAATAAATATTTTCAAGCTGATTACAGGCTATTAATTCATTATATCATTTCATGCTTCAACTTACTGTTGATTTTCTTCAATGTCGGGCAAAACATCACGTGTGCATTGCAGTAAGTAATTGCGCAGAAATAAACCCCTGAGAGGATGCTGAACTCCACGACACATTTCAACCAAATCCTTTAAAATATCTTTTTTAGACGTTTCGTTTGCTTTTATATACACAAGACCGACTGTGATTAACAAATACCTGAAAAATAATACACAATTTTAATGGTTTTATATTTTAAAACAAAATGTAGCGTACAATCTAGGTATTATGTTTCCCGCGTATTGAACAAGCTCGTACAAATCCGCTACTTTTCTACCACTGTTAAACTCTTCCAACAAATACGTTTCCAAATGTTGTAATTCATTAAATATTGCCATATCTACAATAAAAAAAAAAAAAATAAACACAAATTAGTACGAAAAATTACAGCAACAGCACACATATATTATTAGGTATTTTATCTCAAAACAGGCATAGTGGTTTTACTTTACAGATTATTTAGAGATATAGTGATTGGCAATCAAAACTTTAAATTATAATTTAAAAAAAAAAAAAGTCTTTTAAATTAGTGTGCTGTGCAAGAATATAGTATAAAAAGGATTTACAGAGTTCGTAATAACTCTTTGGCGATAGCAAAGATGTCCTCAATTCGCTTAACATGTTGGACGCGTGTTTCAAGCCATCCATCAATTTTGATTTGTCCTTTAAAACAAAATAGAAATATTGACGCAAAACTTAATTTTGTCCAAATATGCATATCTACCAAACATCTTTTCATTTGAAAAGCCTGAGCTTTGACAACTCCCAGAGCTTCATCAAGAAGCTTTTCCTGCTCTTCCTGAGGTGATAATTGAGGAGTTTGCGGCTAAAAGTGAAATAAATAATGTTAAAACATACAAACAAATAGCCTAAAAACCAAAACTGCATACCATAATCATCAATTTGGTTGTTGCCGATGGTATTTAAGTGTAGTACCACCTACCACTTTACTCTAAAGGCTGCGGTCCTGAAATAATACGGTGGCGCCGCGGCTCGGAAAATTTCGGGCGCCAAATTTAGATAAACTCTTGATTTGTTTCGTTTTGCCGCCTTCGTCACACTTACACTCGTGCGTTACTTCTGGTTTTTGTTTGGAGAATGTCTGTTAATATGTTTAATACGCTCGCTAACAAGTTAGGGCTTGCAGATTTTAAAGTTGTTAATAAGGCAGAAGAGATACTGCGATTAATAGATATAAAAAATGTTGCAATTCCTTTAAATGGCACTCCGAAATTGGTCGTTGCGTTGGATTTGGCAGCCACAAGTTTGAAGTTACACCTTGATCGGGTATTATTTTATTTATATACTAATACTAATGTTTTATGTCCACCTAATCATGTTTAAATTTCAGAATCATGCGATTAGCTTGTCTGGTGTCGGTAAAAAGAATTATTTAACCACGCTGCAATTACTCGAAGATATTTTAAATTTATCAAAAAATCCGTCCATCAAAGACGTTTGCCTTCATCTTGGTTGCATGGAAGTAATGAATGAAGCCAGACACATCATTAAAAGGTATTGTCAGTCATTGTTTAAATGTAAATGTAGTGATTAAGCATATTAAAAAAAAATAGGTATCAAGAAATTTATGACAAACACAACACCGTTGATTGCGAAAAGCCAATGTTTGTAGCTGCTGCAGTATTTGTCGCTTGCAAGTATGTAAAACAAATATCAAAGAGGAATATAAAATTAATATTAACATTTTGCATAACTTTTAGAAAATTTAAAATAAGAATTGACCAGACGAAGCTCGTCGAACTTGCTAAAATAAAAAAGAGTATGTTAAAAAGAATCATATTGGCGATGGAACCGCTGGCAGACAGCCGAGCTGAAAACGGTAAACACCAAGTTAATACAACAAATAACAGCAGATTAATGCCACAATTATTTTTTATTTTATAGAAACTGATGGTCAAGAAAGTAAACTACCGAAAACACTCCTCGATTTAGTAGAAGATAAACTGAAAGGTATATTTAAAAATTGCTAGGCATATTTTTGAATAATAACTCATCTTGCAATAAATTTTAGAATCACCAAACAAACGACTGCGCTCACACAGTAGTGAATCGGAGGAAGTAAATTACGATTCATGGCGGCAGAAAATTTTAGCCAATGCTACAGCAGCGATTGCAATGAGAGACTAAACTAATCAATGTAAATTCACAAAGTTTAATTGAACGTGCTATTGTATAATGTGTAATATTCTTTTGAATTGTAAATGGTACGAATCAATGACGGATAGTTAGAGGTTTGTAAATCAGGATAGAGTTGTGGTACGAGTGAATACTGGAAAAAATAAAGTCAAGAATTATTATTATTATTATGATATTAGTATTTTCTTATGTCAATAGTTACTTTCTGAATAAGCACTTTGGGAATGTAAGCTTCTAATTTTTTGGTTGGACGGTTCGCTGTGAAAGATGTGTAATGCAGAAATGCGTACTGCATGAAGTATGAGCAGAACCTGTTTAGATTGATCAATTTGAGATTCGGTAATCACCAGAAAATAAAAAATAAACATTACTTAAGTAGAAATTGCAATTGTTCATCCGTTTCGACTGGATAATGATGAATAATCAGAGACGTGATATCAATTTCGTCTGTTGTTGAGTTCGCGTTTCCAGCTACCGTTACAGGATGGAAAAATTGTTTTAGAGAACCTAAATGGACTGCTAGTGCTGACGCGAGCCAAATCTGGTGATCTTGTAAGGTTAACCCCTAAAAAAAAAATTGAATTACAAAGCAAGATCAAGTGCTTTGAATTACTTATTACCAGTTTTATTATTATTTCCCAAAGTCGAAGGTACAAAGCATGTTGTATTGTTTTAAATGACGCAACTAATAAAAGTAATTCGTCTAACCAGTGTTCAGATGCCTTTAGATTTGTCACTGCGCATAGACATTTACTAAATGATAGAATCAATAAATTTGCTATCTGAAAAAATATTATTTTAATTAAAAGAAAAAAACTAAGTAAAAAGTGTGTACTTGTTGAATATGCGAGTCAATTTTGTCATTTGGTGGATTTAAATATATTAATTCCTTTTGTACATTGCTGTCTTTCTGCATCAGTACGGATAAACGTTTTCCAATTTCCAAAAGATGGGTTCCAGGATCTGACTTGCAAGTATTTGATTTCTCAGTTAATTCATTCTCTAGTTTTTCAGGAAACTCCTCAAACAAATTCATCAATACTGCATTTGCATCTTTACAAATAAAATTTGTGATGTCTGAAAACGTTATAACAAATCAATAAAAAAATTCAAATTACACATTAAGAACAAAAATCAAACCTTTTGTTTTTAATTCCTCGCACTCTAAGATATACTTTTGGTATAAGTGATTTGGAATTTTACCTGCTCTATAATGTATATTTTATTATTTTTTATATTTTCTCTCAATTGATCAATAATTACTGCTTTAACATGACCACAAAATTCCTCCTTGCATCAGTAACACCTGTTGGCAACTGTTAAACAAAAAAAGTAGACTATGATAGCAAATTATCTCAATTAACTAACACAACTCACCATTAAAGCAGGAAGAAAACGACTCAAATAATATGGTTTTCGAAAAATACTATTTAACAAAATTTTAGTTATTAGTATCAATACCAATTGTAACTGTATACATACCTTATTTCAATTACACGACCAGGAACTTTGCCGTTTGCTTCGAAGGCCTTTACCATATTTTCAACGTCCTCAGTTACCGCTTTCAGCATCTTTTTAAATGTATTATTATAAAATGTAATTCGTATCGCAATAAATCATTTGTTTTACTTTTTCCTTGACATCTTCATTCTGTACCGTGGACAGGTTACCGTATTTAAATATTTTGTCGTCAAACACCTGTACAAAAAATAAAATTTAAGAAATGTTCAAAACATGCTTTACTCAATCTAAATTCAACAACACAATTTAAAAAAAATATATATACCTTAAGATCTGTAAGTTTTGTCTTAGCCAAAACCACATATTCACTGAAATAGATGCGACAGTTAATAGGAATAAACGGTGGGTTCAAAATATGAGCCTATAATTACAAATGATTAATTTTAATATTTTAATGAAATGAATGCCAATTAATTCACCTGTAAATAACATGCTGGTTCAAACGGCACTAAATCAGATAAAACTTTCATTAACACAGAAAACGTTTTCTTATTATTTGCACAGGTAGAATTTTCATGAAAAGTTGCCTGTGTGTGCAGTAAAAAAATAAAATAAATAAAAAAAATAAAAAATAATTATTGCTCAATTTGAGTGATATTACCTTTAACCAATCACCATACGATGGATGAATATGAGTACCTTCATTAACAGCTTGCCTCGTTAGAATTAATGCAATTTTGATTTTATTTACTTCCGAACTGATCAACGAGTCGCGAATTAAGGCTAAAGTATATGCTAACAAGTAAAAATAAAAATTAGTTCCTCCTCTTAATCTCAACTTATATTAATTACTTCTTAAAATATTTGGACCGTCTTCATACAAAACAAGAAAATGGGACACAAAAATCAAAAACGTCTTCCAATTAATGTTTGAAGAGTTTAAAATTTGTTTAAAAAAACATTCCACTTCCTCCGCACTAAATGGTAAAAGCAACTGCAAAAATGCGTCATTTAAGTTTGATCTACCGTAAACACTATATACAAATTGCTCACTTCAGTTACGATCATTTTTGTAAGACTGTTGGTTTTGGAGTAAGTCCATTCGTGTTGTTTGCCAAGAACATCAGTAAGATTATCTAAACAAAACGGTTGTTTATAAAACCAATTATACGATACCAAATTCTAACTTACCATACGAATTTTCTGTTTCCATTGAGTTGCTAGTGACTAAACAAAATATTTGTGAAGTAAAATACTTTTCTAATGCGGGCAATTCAATTAATCCACTGCGTGCAACGAATTCGTAGATATTGATGCTGTTCATAAATATTTTTCACATAAATATTTCAATTGTATTTTGCTAGTTTGGAATTCGTACCATTTTTCGGAACTCTCGCTGTTCATTTTTTCTAATAAATCTGAAAAGATTACGTAATTCCATATCAAGCCTATTCCGTGCGTCCCTACTTCGCGCTATTTGGGTTCCTATTCTGAGCCGTCCCAATTCGCCGCGTATTTAATTTAATAAAATTGGGTCTCATTTCCGCGGCGGTCTTTATCGCAACAATGGGGTATGTGGTCCCAATTCCACGCCGGCCGGTATTGCGATCCCAATTCCACGCCGGCCGGTATTGCAGTCCCAATTCCTTAAAGTTTTTGATTTTTACTTTTATTTCGTCGCTACAATTACTAGTGAAAAAACGAAACGGCCCGGACTCTGAGGAGTCGCGGACCGGGAGTTGAACCACGGATCTTCCACGTGCTATTTCTACACGATTTCGTGTAGAAATAGCTACATACTATTTCTACACGATTTCGTGTAGAAATAGTCCACATGCTATTTCTACACGATTTTGTGTAGAAATAGTCCACATGCTATTTCTACACGATTTTGTGTAGAAATAGTCCACATGCTATTTCTACACAATTTCGTGTAGAAATAGTCCACATGCTATTTCTGCACAATTTTGTGTAGAAATAGCCCACATGCTATTTCTATACGATTTTGTGTAGAAATATCTCAGTGCTATTTCTATACGATTTTGTGTAGAAATATCTCAGTGCTATTTCTACACGATTTTGTGTAGAAATAGTCCAAGTGCTATTTCTACTCGAAATCGTCTAGAAATAATCCACATGCTATTTCTACTCGAAATCGTGTAGAAATAGTCCACATGCTATTTCTACACAATTTCGTGTAGAATTATCTCGGTGCTATTTCTACACGATTTTGTGTAGAAATAGTCCAAGCGCTATTTCTACTCGAAATCGTGTAGAAATAGTCCACATGCTATTTCTACACGATTTTGTGTAGAAATAGTTCAAGTGCTATTTCTACACAATTTTGTGTAGAAATAGCCCACATGCTATTTCTACACAATTTTGTGTAAAAATAGTCCACATGCTATTTTTCGGGTAGAAATAGTCCACATGCTGTTTCTGCACCATTTTGTGTAGAAATAGTCCAAGTGCTATTTCTACACGATTTTGTGAAGAAATAGTCCAAGTGCTAGTTCTACACGATTTTGTGTAGAAATAGTCCAAGTGCTATTTCTACACGATTTTGTGTTCCATATTATCCATAACAAACAGGAACAGTTAAATGAAAACATGAAGTGTAGTTTATTTATAATTACTTAGTACTTGTCCTGTAATTATCTCTGTGAATTTAGTTCAAGACACTCTACGCGAAAATTTAAAACATTTTATTTTCATTATTCACTTAGATCTGGTTTAGTGACTGCCATTATCTTCATGGGAATAAGAAATATTTTTTTCTAATGCATAAAACCCATAATAAACAACTATTTTTTATAATAATTTAAAAAGTTGTAACAGGGGTTATGAATTGGTATTAAATTCAATATTTTTTAGTAACAAAATATACAATTTTGTTCATTCTAATTGCAATAAACAATTCTGTTCATTTGATAAAATAACTTTTCTTTCCGTAAAAAGCTACATTTTAAGTTACACTTTGAATAATAAAAACAAAAAATCAACTCGAGTTTATCTTTGAACATTTTATAAACAATTAAAAGTGTGTTTTAAACTAAAAACTCGAATTTCTCTTTTAAAACTGGAAATTGTTATAAATTGAGAGACAATATAACTCGATTTCCTGCCACCCTCCCGTACTTTATTGAAGGAAATATACCCACTAACCCCCTTTTGTGCGACCGAGGGATATTGATGAACCCCAACTGCAGGTGGGTGTGTAAAGAAGGGAAATTTATCCAGAACTGCATCGGGTATATAAACACCCGACTTGCTTAAGAGATCATTCCAAACTCACACTTCACATCCACAACGCAGTTTCATTTAACCATGAATTTCTTTCTTCGTTTGGCTTTACTTCTCGCCATTTCAAACTTTTGCTCGGCAGATGATGATGCGACCCGCATAGCAGAATGCAGATCCCAATGCTTAGACAAGGTAAAAACAAACAAAAAAAAAAATTATTTAAAAATAACAATAATTAAATTAATATTTTTTACTCATGTCTAGTTTTTAAAAACAAACGACATTTCGTTCGACTCCCAGTGTAAAGACACATCCAACTGCTTAATGGTAAATAATTAACTAAATTCAAATTTTAATTATTTTTCAATAATTGTTTTCTTTTCTAGTGTTGGGAGAGTTGCAGGATGCTGCAAGAAAGTTTTCTCATTTGGGGACCAATGTGTACAAATACTCAAATATGTGTAAGTACCACATTACTCAAATTTAAATAGTAAATTAATTTAATTAATTTTTATAAATATTTATAGTTTCCTGGGTGCCAACAAGCTTGTGCATTTCATTTCGGAACCAACGGACGAGGTGAAAGAGGTTCATATTCAAAAATTAATACGCATATAAATAAAACAAACTATAAACCAAATAATTATTTTTTTTTAGCTGTAGATAAAAAGATCGAAATAGCGGGTCGTTTTCCACAACCCTTGCACGTCAAACCCGTGGGTAAAGACTCCATAGTGCTTAACTGGACACCACCACACAGCCAAACATCATCACCATCAACTGCTGCATTAAAGTTTGTTTACGTCGTTTTAAGACGAACAAGAAAAGATAGCGAATGGCAAGAAATAACGCAAGTAAATATACGCACGTGTAAAATTGCATACTGAAAAAAAATTAATTTCTAATTAATTTCCAGACTAGCGACTTAATGGTGGTTGTAAACGGCATCACACCGGGCAAGAAACTCGATTTTAAAGTCATGGCTATCATCAGCAGCGGTGTTTTTGCAACAGCAGAAACAACTTATTATTCCAACTTTGATGCGTCGCAAGATGACAACAAAACTGCATCAAATGTTAGTTCGCTGCTTATTCCGTCCCAATATTCATTTATACAACTGTGTGGTCATTTTGCAGAAAGTTACTAAGACCTGGAATGTGAATGTATCGTTACAAACCAACAAGGAAACAGATAGCGTTGAAGCGACGCTTTCGTGGACGCCTCCTCAACCGGGCGAATTCATGATTGTTTGGGAAATAATCGATAACAGTTTCGATGTTAAAGGCCACTTGTATACCGACACTCCAACGGCGACGATCACCTTAGAAAAAGCGTGCATTTACCGCATTTATGTAAATAAATCACGTACAAATCAACGTAAAAATATATTTATATTTTAAAATGATTATTTTTAGGTGCAAATGGTGTCGACTAGTATGAAAAGCGAATCGATTGAAGTAGACACAGGCCGAAGACACCACGACGCGGCTCAATTAAGTGCATCGACATCAGGTAAATAAAATTAAAAAAAAATTAAAAAAAAAAAATTTTTCTGAAATAATTTTTTTCGTAACAGATTGCACATTTAAGGCCATTTTACTGAGCATCGCTAGTGTTACATTAGGCCTCTTTGTAATGTTTGTCATATTTTTTTTCTGTTTGATTCGAATGTGGAAATCCGGAAATTACTTTCCAACCACCAAAAGACACAACGTGACGCCATTACAACTCAATGGTATTTATTTTTTTTGTCACCTTTATTGTTTTCAATAACAACAAGTTTGTTCTTCTTTGTCAGATATTGAATGTGCTCACAATTCTATTTCAAGTGATACCATGCCACCAAGTGTTGGAATTATAATGGGAAGTCTGGAAAAACTAAGTCAAACCCTAAGCCCCGGTTTCACCGATTACGTTGCCGACGGTAAACGATCGACTCCTCCACCGTACGAAGTACTCGACTCGAATCCGGCAACCCCTCAAGTGAACAATAGCTGCCAGAGTGCCAAAAGAACCGCCAAAAACCATGTCTTTAAATTTTGATAAATTTAATATAATAATTTTGAAACATTTTTAAAAAAATGTACAGTATTCCCCATGTATTCATTTCTTTGTATAGTAATTATATATAAATAAAATTTTTCTTAAAAATTACTTTTTTCTTTGTTGAGTAAAAAAGCCAACCCAATTTCCTCTCTGCATTAACTTAACGCGCCCCAACTAACTCCCCCTTGAAGCTTCACTGCGGAGAAGTAGTAGAATTGGTTCGAAGCGCTTAACCAGCCCAATAACATCAACCGCAACATTTTAGATGCATTTTCGAATATACATGTATTGGGGCACACAACCTTCGATTGCATGTCCCAGTTCTGAGGGGTAGCCAATCACCAAAGTCGCACACGAGATTTAGAAATTCTTTTGAAATCCTGAAGATTTCAGGATTTCAGGAGGATTTCTCAGGATTTAATGAGGATTTCATGAGGATTTCATAAGGATTTCATATGGATTTCATGAGAATTTCATGAGGATTTCATAAGGATTTTACATGGATTTCATGAGAATTTCATGAGAATTTCATAAAGATTTCATAAAGATTTCTCAGAATTTCTCAGAATTTCATAAGGATTGCTCAGGATTTCATGAGGATTTCTCAGGGCTTTTTTCAAGATTTTGATCGATTTTAAGGATTTCCAGAATTTCCAAAATTTCTAGGATTTCCAGGATTTCTTGGATCTCTAGGATTTGCAAAAGATTTCAGGAATTTGGTGCAGGTTTAAAGATTTCAGGAATTTGTTGCAGGTTTAAAGATTTCAGAAATTTGTTGCAGGATTGAAGATTTCAGGAATTTCTTGCAGGTTTGAAGATTTCAAGGATTTGCTGTGGATTTGAAGATTTTAGGCGGATTTCTTTATAGATTTTGCTGTAAATTTTGTAACAATTTACAAGATTTCATGGATTTCTAAGACTCCCAAAAAATTTCTAAGATTTCTAAAGAATTTCTAGAATTTTTAAATCTAAAATCTTAGTCCGTACGAGATTTGGGGAAATAAGAGGCGCCCCCCACCCACTTCAAGTCATGCCGATTCCGCGCGTCCGTAATCCGCGCTATTTCAGTCCAAATTCCGCGCGTGTATTGAATTAATTAATAAATAAAAATAAATGGGGTACCAATTCCGTGTATTTTTGAGGGTTTCAATTCCGCGCCAATTCCATTTCCGCGCCAATTGATTTTGCGGTCTCATTTCCGCACCAATTGATTTTGCGGTCCCATTTCCTCGGGACGCGCGGTTTAGGGACGCGCGAAATAGGTAAACCCCCCCATACCCCCATCACCCTCTGCATATTTTTTTTTTAACTTTGATTTTTTGCTGTTTTTCAAAGCTGTAAAAAAAAATAATTACTAAAATAGAAGAATGACTCACAATTATATTATAATCAATGATCTGCTTTTATTCTTCAATTAATTTCTTTGCAAAAATCGAAAATTCAAATTTTTCAAAATAATTTTAAAAAAATATTATTTTTTTCCAATCATCAATAAAACAAAGATAGAAAAAATCTAATAAAAAAAAAAAAAAAAAAAACTCCAGTCGTATTGCCAAAATCGACTTAATAATAAATTTGTAAAGTTTTTCCTTTTTTTTTTTAAGAAAGGCTTAAATATATTAACGGTATTTCAATCACCTGCCAAGACCTGCCAATAATTATTGATAAATTTTACGTCTTAAAAACCATGCAATTTAAATCTGCTCTTGCGGCAAATCTTTAGCAGTGATGGTGTTATGTGAAGGTGAAAACAAACCAAAGTTACTCTGGTTGTTGGAGCATTTATTAACATGCCGACTTTTGTTTTTCTTGCCTAATTTTTGAGAATCATTTTCGGATCGCGAGGGACCATCAGTGGCCGAGGATGATGACGAGCAGCAAGTCGAGCTTTTCATTTTATTAGGTTTCGACCGAGCCAATTGTTGACCTCCCGCAGCATGCGGTAGAAGTTTGTAGATGGTACCGATGGCTTTGGTCCTACCCTCACGAAACACCATCCGCATCCCTACACGAATGTACTCAGGATTTTTAATAAAACGAAAATAAACCGTTGCCTTATCGCCTGTCCTTAAGCATTCCCTAGACATGGAGATAATCGAAGCAGTTTGGCGAATGCTACCGCAATGAACTGTTAAAAAAGTAAAAATTTATTCAAAAAACAAAAAAAATAAATAACTTTCAATATACCCATAGCTTGATAGCGAGCGCTGATTGTTGTCGGATGATGTAACACTAGAATTTCAGCCTGGAACTCCCAACACGCCTGTGGATTCACACCGGGAGCAACCATCACCATTCCTTTTCGTATAGCTGATCGCTTAATCTAGAAATACGAAGATAAATCACTTATTTGCATTAAAAACCAAAATAATTTTAAAAAATGCCTTTTTTAATGAGAATGATGCAGTTTGTCCGCCTCGTACTTCCTTTACGGCCATTCTTTTTCGATGAATGCTTTTCACAATGATTGTTTGAAAATGACCCAACAGGTCAGGCCCTAATAGCAGACTGTCGTTAAGGCGAATCACACCTTTCAGTGCTGTGCCAGAAACAACAGTTCCCACGCCCTAGATTTTAAAATAATATCGTTAAATATTTCCGTTATAAATAATGAAAGCAATATGTGTTTTACGGGAACAGAATACGTGTCGTCAATTTGAAATTCGGCCGGCTCACCGTCGCTGCTCGTCGTTTTTGTCGACAAAAGATTCAAAAACATTTTCAGCAAATCGAGATTTTCTCCCGTCACGTTAGAAATTTGAAAAATAGGACATAATCTGTGAAATTTTTAAATTTTTAATTCATTATCTCGAATTTGTGCCGTTTCGTACCTTTCAGATACAAAATTAGTCGCCGACACAATCACATCGTCCGGCGATTGAACTAATACTGGAATTTTCCTACATCCGGGAGATTTGAGTATCCTGATTAAAAGTTTCATTGTCTCGACCAAAACGTTGTGTGGACACATGTCGATTTTGGTCACAACAACAAAAACTGGGACGCTGAGAGCCAGAGCAAGTCCTAAATGCTCTTTGGTCATTCCGACAACCCCGGAGTTTGCGCCAATCTAAAAACAAATCAAAATTTCCAAATTAAATCCAACAAATCCAAACAAATTCAAGTCCTCACCATAAGCATACAGAAATCAGGTGCGTGTCCCGTCATTCCAAAAACGGTCGTTTTTAAATATTTCTCGTGCCCGGCCAAATCGATAAACGTAATAATCTATTTAAAACATTCAATTACAACCACGATGTATGGCAAAAAGTTAATACTCGGTACTTTTGATGCTGCCTCACAAATTTTCACCCAATCAAGACCTCCCGCATGAGCATCGGGTTTGTTCACTATATTTCCTTTGCTGTCGAATCCTAAAATATCATTCCCAACACTGCTCGTTCGTCCAGACTCCATTTCATGTTTGTGTCGAAACAATTTCTGCCGTGCAAAGCCTCTACCGTTGTCCAATTCGCTGTGAGTCAACACCCCCAATAACGTGCTTTTCCCCGCATCCACATTCCCAACCACGGCAACTCTAAATTAATTAAAGAAAGTGGAATTTGAGTAATTTATTTCAGTCAAAATAAAATTTTTTTTTTTTTAATTTGCACCTAATTTCCATGAAATCATTTTCGTCGGCTTGTTTTCGCACTAAAAACTCGGCAATTATTCCTTTGTCATTCTTCCGCTGCCTCAATAAAACGCAATCTGCAGGGATCGTTGAAGCCATGCTCCGTAACGTAGCAACTGACGCTTCGATTTCATCAGACTGGAGTCCATTTTCCGAACTATCTGTGATTAAAAAATAAATTAATAAAATGTTTAATGCTTATAATTTTAATTATCTCTTACCTTCTCCCGCACCAATTTCAAAAATAGTTTCACCATTGCCCTCGTCAATTAACTTCTTCATTTTGTTAAAAAGCAACTCGAATTGTTCCTCATTTGGACTCACCAGTGCCAATTTCGAATGAATTGATAAAAAATCTGTTTCTCCATTTAGTGCAAACGGCAGATCAACTTCCATCGCGAATAAATTCGCAGTTGACTCCACCTTCGTTGATGTTTGATCCAATAACGCAGACATAATTTAAAATTGATGACCAAAAGTTCAAAATAAATTGTGAAAATTTAAATTTTTGTAAAAAAGTTTCGCTAGTTTTTACGATTTTTTTTATGTTTTTTTAATGAAACATTGGCGTTTCTATTGCTTCACATTCCGGAAATTTTGTCTGCAAAATAAATTCAGTTTTATTAGTAATAAATTATAAATTATTCAATTAAAATTGTCTTAAAAATGTTTTAAAAAATAAAATAAAATGTATAAATACACACAAGTTGACCGTTACCACTTTTTCATAACATTTTCATGTTAAATTAACACAATTCCGAACAATTCTCTCCACTTTTGACAACATATTTGAATGCTTTCCAAAACCACAAAACAAGCACTCCAGAGACCGGGTGCCAAATTAAATTTGGTACGTCATGTCACAATTACATCATCGTTGTATTCGGACGAAAATTATGTGAAATTTGTGGTGCGATCGCCTATTTATACAATATCACTTATTGCCTCACGTTACGTTATTCAGTTGATGCAATTTCTATGGTTTATTGCATTGTATCTACCGGAATTTACTTATCGTCAAACCATATGTTCACTTCCTGCATCGGGCGAGAACTAACGTTGCACCAAAAATGACATCACTTCCGATTTAGGAACCCGTTTAACTAATTATTGCCCGACTTCGTGTGCAAAGCCAAAATCAACATGTCAGAAGCGAGACAAACATTAGACAGGCTCTTGGTCGCCATCTAGTGGTAAATTATACACCTACACAACCGCCATGATGCAATTTCAAAAAAAATTATGTCATCAAAACACTTTTATAAAGAAACTTACATTATAATTTACGTTTCTGGGGTGTTTTTTTTTTAATACCCATTTTAAATCGCAATAATTTGATACACTTGAAAAAATAAATTGCGCAACTATACAAAACTAGTTAATAAATAATTTAGTCTCCGTATCCATAATGATAACGTTCTTGATACGCTCTTTCCATATCGTTCGAATTTCTCCTTATTCGTCTCCCAATTGGTTCTAAATCGTTATAACACTTCTCAAACACACTTTCCACTGCTTCTTCAGCTTCTTCCTTGGTCACAGAACGAACCGCCAACACAGATAAAATTGCTTTATGTTTGACACATTCCTTAAAAAAAAAAAAAAAAAAAAAAAAACATTTTTCTCAATTTTTCTCCTTAGAAATTTCAACCAATCAAAATATACCCTGTGCTGTTTAGCGATATTAAATGGCGACGCGGTCCCATCAGCAACTGCACTTAAATACGAACAGTGAACCAAATTAGCTGCCCGAATCTAAAATCATTTATAAACGAATCAACAACAAATTAAATTAAAATCAATCTTAAATCGTGCCTCAGAACATGCTAAGTGATGAATGTTTTTAAAATCAAGTTTGGCGCGACAATAATCAAACATATGAACTAATTCATGCGCCAAAACGCCTTGAACTGCGTCGTAATTCCTGGTGACATTTTGGCACACCACAATCTGCAATAAACCGAATAAATATTCAATAAAAAAAATTTTTTAAAAATAAAAAATTATTATTTCAATACTTGATTTTTCTCTGGATCGTAGCCACCGCTTACAGTGGGGCTGCAAACTTCAACTGCCACGTGTCTGTCAAGTTTTATTGCGCTAGAAAAACCAATTTTATTTTATTTAGCATTTAATTTAGCTTATTTAATGTTATGTTTATATTTACTTACCAGCCGCAACTCGATAAAGCACTCATCATTAATTTAACCAATGGACCTTAAAATGAGTAAATTAGTTTCGTTTAATTGTTGCTTTCATTATGTTTGTGCGCCATTATTATGTGTTACTTTTTTTAGTACATTCCACAACTTTTTGCTCGCATTTCATTCTCTCAATTTCTTCTTTTCCTTCGCCTTTGAATATTTTGCTCAGCCATGTGGGTTTATATTTCTCGCCTCTTCTCTCCGGGAATAAGTGGTAACCGAAAGTAGTTGGCGTCTGCTGGGCTTTCGATTCTGGCGATGGTGTTTCTGTTGGCGATGCAGAGGTAAATTCTTGAGGTTTGCCCAGAATGTCGGTCGAACCTGGCTTCTCATGACTTTTGGTGGAAGTTGCCATTTTGATTACGTCATTTTAACCTAGCGGTAACATTGTAAACTCAAAATGGCGGAGGTTTTGAATATGTAAATAAATACCAAAAGGTTCATTCACTCGATAACCGACCAATTACTCGAGTCTAATTTAAACTAAAGCCAATAAATACAAAAAAATAACGCGTAAATTTAAGTTTACATAAAAATAAGATCTTTTATCTTATTAAAAATAAATTAAATCAATTAAAAAGTGTTACGAAGTGATAAACAATCCCAAAAGCTGACTGCAAAACTTGTTGTTGACATTGATCAATTCTTTACCTATTTTTAATAATAATTTACTTATATTTTCAGCTTGTGTAATATTAATACTGTTGCTTATTTACTCGATATATTTTCCATCTGAAATTATTGATTTGATGTTACAAGAGATTTTATAGATGCACTTCTTATGGCATTAACCGACACAGGAAGCCACACGATGAAACAAACAAACCATTTATTGATCGCTGCACAACCCTGCAACAGTTGGACAGTCAACACCTCAGTTACAAGTTGCACTAAATTGAATGAAAATGTAACTCATTCTTAAACAATTTTTAAAAACACTTAGCATTTGCATATTGACAATGTTTGTTGTTACTTCCAGATGAATGCTGCAGTCCAATCCAGATGGAATTACAATGTTGTGGACGATGCAAAAGCAGTGGAGAAAACTGTGGAAGAAATTACAGCGAATTGCAATTACATCTTGGGTTTGGGTATACGAACCTTCAACTCACGTGTAAGCGTTGTATTGGTAAGAAAAACACACTTATTCACGTGAAAAAGAAATGGCGTAATGTATTCGTAGATAGGTGCGTGGGATAACGAAAAAGGAAGAGGCGTTGTCCACATTTTTGACGCAGTAAAAATGAGAGGGATTCATCAAGTTACAGCTCTTTTAACCTCCACAGAAATCATCAAGGTATTACTATATTTACTATTGTGTGTTTACCTTTTTGCTTGTGTGTTATTGGACATTTTAGGTGGTTCATGGGTGTCGCGAAGCAAATACGCACTTGGAAATGCAATTCAATTTGCGTTTAGTTAATGTGTTTGACACTCAAGTGGCTGATTCGGTAATCAAATCCCAACGCGACGGGCAACGAAACGATCAAGTGAACGACATATCTCTGGATGATTTATGCGCTGAATATGGAGTTTTGAAAAATTCCATCGCGGAGACTTTGCAACAAGAATTGAAAGCCGATCCTGCCCAATGGCGGCGTCGTCCTTTCACCAACACAATGAAAGAGTTGGCTCTAATAGATACACTCGTGCTTGTCCCGCTTTATAGTCACATGAATCCGTAAGAAATTATTATTTTTTTTTTTTTTAATTTAATTTTAAAATTAAAAATTATTATTTTTTTGTTCTTTTGCAGCTTGCTTAGTGACAACTCAGTCTTCGATCGACTTACAGCTAAACAACTGAGTACAGAGGAGAATTTGTCGAACGAAGATGAATTCGAAAAAAAGTATGAAATTCATGAATGAGAAAACGAGAGGGAAATAAAAGCGGGGGAAAACCACTGCCTTTGAGTTATTACCAAGATGAAACTTGTTGTTGTTTGTGTATTTGCACTCGTACCTGTATACGCTTCAATAAACACTTTATTGACAGGAAGAGATGATCATTAACTGTTCCCATAGCAACACAATTTTTATTAACAACAAATTTCGTCTGTAAACTAATCGGTCATGACCTTCAGACCTGACCCAGACTGCCCACGAGTAAGAAAAAAAGCGGAATGGCCTTATGACGGAAGAAATTTGGTTAAAAATATTGATGTACTGGTCGTTAAACATTTCAGAATCACTTTTACACCAACAAAAAATTTTTTTTTTTTACAATTTTCAACTCATTCATAAATTATTTACAATTGTAGCGAACAATTTCACACGTAAATTAGCTAAAATGTAACTAAAACCGGATTTTTTAATTTGACACTCCCAGTCGCTAGAAATTTACAGCCCATATAAACGGACTAAAAATACTTTAAAAAAAAAAAAAAATCTCCAGCATATCTTTTTCCAGACATAATCGTATTTTCACGACTCGACCTCACTTACAAGCGTGACCTTCAAAAAACGCACCTGAAACTAGTTAATATGTTAACAAGATGACCCAGGCAGGTCACAATATGCATATATAAAAAGTGAATGTTTTGATTAAACTTTCGTCAGTGCACTTGCTGCAAACATTATGAAAGGAACCGTAGCATTTATATATCTCATCGGCTTGTTTTCGTTGGTCTTCGGCCAAGAATATGGCGATACCGGAGCACAGGTACTCGAAATGGATGATGAACCCGAAGAGCAATCGCAACCGCAACCGCAACCGGAGCATATCACTTTGCCTCCGTACACTCAAGCGCCAGCAGCACCAATTCCACAACCAACTAAACGACTCAAACTGAAACGAACAACGCCAAGACCTCAGACCACCACAACTACTCAACCTAAACCAGTTGAGAAAGCTAGTCAGGACGATGGTAAGCAGTGAATCATTTTGTTATTTCAAGTTTTCTAATGTTTCGTTGATTAATAGAATGTGCCCAACGTCTTGATATCGTGTCTATCTTTTCCTGCACCAACTGCACTTCGGATTCTGACTGCAGAAAAGGACAGTTTGTGTGCTGTTCCGTACCGTATCTTCTCACTCCGCTTTTACTCCAATCCAACAATATTGCGGATAGGAAATGTTGCGTTATAAAGAGGCCACCTACAACTACGACTGAACCGTCGACAACAGCAACCGCTTCGACTTCGGCGCCTTAAATAAAATTTTATGTGTTAATTCACGTAACATTTCAAATATTTATTTATTGTTGTATTTTTTAGCTTGTATTGAGTACCGTATGTAATAAATTAATTTTATCTCACCAATCCCGTGTGTTATGTATATTATAGTGTCCAGTCTGTAAGCTTTGCTGCTAAGCATTTATAGAAACTAAGGAAGTGGCAGTTCAATTATCGTCAATTTATCTACGACCACAAATTTCAAATTTTCAATAATTTTAAAATTCAATTATTACTATATTTGATTTATTACGATTGACAAAGCATAAATGTTTCCTTAAATCAATCATTTGCAATTTATTTCCGGCAAATGTTTTATTTTGTTTTATTTTTATTTTTTTTTTTTACTGAGAAAGACCTTTCTTTTTGTTTATTAATAAATAGGATATTGACTGAAATGACTGGGATGACTAAAATTTCTTTGTTAACTGAGCTATTTTCTTTGTTTAATCATTTTGACATTGATTTAGTACTTGAAATTACGGGGTAAATGCTCTATAAGTACTCATCATTTTCTATAGTTGTTATTCATTTCAAATAGAATTATGAAGTTGTTCACGGGCCTGTTTCTGCTTTTCGTTTATTTTGAATTTTCTGTTGCTGCTAATGCTAAACATCCGCAGACAAAGCGAAATCACCAAGCTGATGTTGATGTTGGTGATGAAGGACCACATCACCGGGTTGATGTTAGCAGTGAAAAACCACATCATCTTTTTGGTAAATTTACTAGAATTATTGACACCGTACTGTATTTACCAGTAGTATTTCTTGAGCTTAGTACACATACAATATTCCGTGCACGAAATATGTAACAGTAGATTTAATACTTTCTATTACAGACTGCCCAAAAATAACGTCTTGTGAGCGATTTGTATTTCGTAATCGCTCTTGTCAGATCGATAGTAAGAGCCGTCAATGTTTGCTAACTGAAAGATGCTGCGCGATTGAATCTGCACAACATGGCGATGGATGCTGCACCCGAGTTTTAGCAACTAGATTAGGAATTATGAGGCAAATAGCATCGCTTAGAAACCTTGCAGCGGAATCATTCAAACCCTTCCGAAAAATTATTCTACGCACATTAAAAACTGAAGACGAACAATAATGTAAATTATGATAAACCAACCAATAAAATATTTATAGTTGCACAATAAAATTCTTTTAAAGAGTACTAGCAATGTTTTAAGGACAAATTTATTTATCCTGTAACGTTTAGCAATCCTCTTTTCGGAAAAGTTGCGGTATAACTTGTGCAATATGGAATTTATGTTCTTAATTGCACAGCTTTCGCAATAAAAATTAAGGAAAAAGGTATGAATTCTAAGCTTTAAAATCGCTGATGTTCCTGAAATTTGTCACAATTGATGTGTTAAATTGGCACATGAGGAAATTTATAGTTTAAAGTTATTATTTGAATGAATTAGATCAAAATAATTTCCTCACATGATTGTCCGGTTCAACTTTATATAGCTAGCAGAATTGCTATTCACACCACTTCTTAGTTATTCGACAAAGATGAAGGTATTTCTGTTTTTAGCATTTGTTGTGGTCGCTGCACAATTTGTTGCAGCAGATGATGGTGACAACGACAAAAATGATGGTGACGAAGGTGACGAAGGAGATGAAACTGGAGATCCTATTTCAAAATACCATCATGGAAGAGAGCAAGACTCCCATAAGGATGAAAAAGATACAGATGTCCATTACCACGACCATGTAGATAGAGACAAATTTCATAGAAAACCCACTACTCCCAAAACTAAACGTAAGTTTTACTGAAATCGCCATTAAGATTGAAGAGTTATTGCAAACTTATCTTTTTTTATGTTGTTTTTAGCGACAATTTCTATTGGATAGTAGTTACGAAACACCAAACAAATTTCTGTTTACTTGATTTGCAATAAACAATTTTGTGCATTCGATAAAATGAGCTTCTTTAATAAAAAAAACTACACACAATAAAAATACAATAAATACACAGTATGATCGATGGCATAACAGAAGAAACATAATGGATGACAAATGACAACAACCACTTTAAAAAGCATTGTTTATCGTGTTCCATATTATCCATATCGAACAGGAACAGTTAAATAAAAGCATGAGGTGTAGTTTATTTACAATTACTTATATTTATCTTGTAATTACTTCCATAAATTTAGTTCAAGACACTCTATGCGAAGATTGGAAACATTTTGTTTTCATTATTCGCTTAAATCTGGTGCCGTGACTGCCATTATCTTCATAGGAGTAAGAAATATTTTGTTGTAATGCATAAAACTCCTAAAAACAATTATGTCTTTTAGTTATATTATGTAGTGTTTGTCCTTATGATGGGTTTTTGGTTAATCTGGATGGCGGAGTGGAAAAACGAGAAAGAAAAATCTGACATGCTAAATTGTAATGTAATTAAACATTAATTAAAATACTTTTTATTCATTTTATACATTTTTATTTTTATTAGCTTGCCATTTTACAGCTATAGTTGCTTTTTTATTTTCTGGAATTAACGCCCTTGTGGAAATATTTCTTTTATTAGCTGTTATTAAAGTAATAATAATATCATTAATTAAATGATCAAAACTGATAATTTATTTAATATTTTAGCATTATTACGGTTTGATCATTCCAGCTTTACTGCTGCTATTTTTTGCCATTGTAACCAACCTATTTCACATAGTGCAAAAAATTGGATTACTTTCTAGAGTTGTATCAATCCCAAATCTTGCGTAAAGTAGTACCGTACTGTTTATTTCATTATTCATATTAAAGGTGTCACTGATTAATGGTCCCACTGTGGAGCAATTCGAAAGTGTTATATACGATTCTATGTTTTGTTGTTTCATGGTAAACATGAGTTTAATTCAATTCCCTTTTATAATCACATTCATTTCTTATTTTTACACAATTTAGTGTTATATTTGGGCCGTTCTGCTTTCATACTATCTGCAAGTGAATGATGATGTCAACAACTTAAGCAATGAGATTGAAGTTGCTAAATCAATACCAGCAAGAAGATTACCCAAAAATGTGCAAATGGAAGAAAACAGAACAACGAAACTTGACAGAAAGATCGACAACACAAACACAAAAGCAACATCGACGTAGTTACAAGCTATTTACAATTAAAATAATATTTTATTACTAAAGAAATTATGTAAATACTCAATAAATATTGTGCTAGGTCTTCTTTGTCAGTATAAATTGATATTGTACTACGTAGTGTGATAAGTGGAAGTATATTGTGTAATTTCCTTGAATCAATTTCATTCATTCAATTTCATTTCCTCATTAGAATGTTACTGAAATTTTTGAACAAACAGGTTCAGTTTGCTTGCTCGTCTGAGGAAAAGATGAAATTTGATTTATACTTTTGTAAGTGCATTATTTTATTATAATTTTCTAATCTGTATTGTTAATTATAAACACACATTTGTAGATTATCTATTGTGTGCAGTGTTTGCTGTGTGCAGTAGTTGGACTCATCTTCAACTGAATGAAATAGAAGATAAAATTGATTACATAGTATCAAAAATATCTAACTGTTCTCAGCTATGTGTTTGTAATAACTGAACCAACTGCTTAAACTTTTGGCCTTCACTTAGCAACAGCATTCAGCATTTAATTAGAAAACTCGACAAGTTTTATGTTAAAAAAACAAGATAATATTTCAACAAATGTATAGAAAAGTAGAATAAACTCAGCTATTAAATTGTAAATATTTTTAAGTTTAACAGAGGAAATATTACACAATTTGTTCAAAATGTTAAATTTTATCAAATGTTGCATCTGTGACATTAGCATTAACAAAACTTCCGGAAAAGTAAATTTTTTTTAATTAAAATTTTTTTAAATTAAATTTTAGCAAATTTCAACAAATAAATGAATTTGTTCAAAAGTTGGCTTCACTGCTGACAACTTCCTCCCCCCAATTAATTTATGACATGACACCACAGTGAATTTAAGCACAAGATCCCAGAAGCAGCACACTAGCCATTGTCCAACCAAAACACAAATAAAACAACTTATTCCAACACAAAATCTCAAAACGTCCACCATAACATCACCTTATTTGGCCAAACAAGTGCAATGGAACAATGACGCAACTGAGTCTAGGTTAGACCGATTTATTTTCAAAACTGGGGGTGTTGGTGTTTGTTTTCTTGGATGCCATCCAACACAACCTGCACAAGTATTTTCCAAAATTAGGACGAGACACGTTACAACTTGAGACAGCAGCGCAATAGAATCCATTCATAATGTGTCGCTTGAAAACGTTTTGTTTTCGTTTTTCCCTAAGGTCAGGGGCCATCGCGGCTGCTGTACACACAGCTGTAAGTACCCCAACCCAGTGAAATGTCTCGCACATAAATTACGTAACGAATACCAATTACTCAAAACTTTTATTGTGCTTGAAAAAGTCGTTTTTATTTATTTTTAGCTCGGCCTTCTTAGCATGATCGGCTATGGCGGCTGCACCATTTACATGGCTTATTACTACGAAAAATTCCCCTACCAATACACGAAAGAAAAACCTGACGGAAAGGATGCTGTATTCAGTATGTAACGATGTAACTTGTCAAAAAAAAAATTTTTTTTAAGTTTATTTAATTCAATTTTTTCTTTTTTTTTTTTGTAGTTTTAAAAGTCGTCGGATGCGTGTTTTTACTGGTCACACTGTTCAAATTGATTTCTCTCATATTATTTTGTGTGGGAATTCATAAAGTAAGTAAATTTTTATTTATTCAAAGAGTTAATAATTAATCGACGCAATCATAAATGTCCCATGTATCTCCAGTAAACTTTTCTCATTGACGAGTGACATTTAACTAATTGCGCATGCGCGGTGTAAGCTTTACTCGCTATGCACCTGGTGCTCCGTTCGTACAAACAACAACCACAAGCTTTAAGCATGAATACCAAATCTCGTTTTAAATGAAAGCGTGAATCCGAATTGGGTCACGAACGTATTAATAGTGTATTAAACGAGCAACTCATATTTCTTTATTTAAAAAAATAAAAAAAAATCACATCCGATTATTAGTACGCATAAACAAATTAATATAACGAGAGGAAGACTCTTTAGAATAATTGCAAGTGGCGAATTGCGATGAATGAAATTATGTTGGCATTTAGGCCATTACTTTTAAATTGAGGTTACACCCTGTTTTCAATCCAAATGTTAATTAGATTCTTTAGATACATAGCAAACAAGAATGAGCTCTTTATTAAAACTTTCAGCCGCACTTCGACGAGAAAAATGCACCCCGAGTGTTTGCACAAAGTCTTAACTCATTAATATCTTAAAAATGTACAATATCCTCAAGTCACGAATGTTATTTTTGGTTGGCTGATCTAATTCGGTTGCCAGAATTTAAAAACACTGAGTTTTCGAATTAATATTTCTCACAAATGTTTGTGATCATAACACTATATGCTAATAGAGTTCGTGTTTAAACTATTTTTACTTCTGAATTCACCATAAAATAACAAAGTTACTTCCTGACAACGAGGGTCAGCAATGCACTTGGCTGGTACTGGGGAAGTCATCTATTTTAAATAAAACATTCAGCGTGTATTTTAGATCCAATTTGGTTCTAAACAGTTACCAGGACTCTCTTTTAGCTACACTGAGTCGTAAAATTGTCAGTTTGACTGTGAGATGGTGTAAAGTTGATTTTATACGCACCCTTTACTGTTTTATCAAGTGGTGAAAGATAAAGTTAAGTGATTAAAGGCCTAAAATTTTGTTTTTGACTCTTGTATGGTAAAATACCAAAATAATTACTCAAATGGGAGTTCATTAGCTTTATACAACATGCCAGATTCGATTTTATTTCATAAAATTTTATATTTATTGCATTTTTTGATTTTTTTTTTTTTTTTTATTTGTAGAACCGTTCACGTTTGGTGTTAATCTGGCTAATATGGACAGGCATTGAGATTATTTTACTCCCATGTCTGATAGTAGTGACGGCCATATTAACGGTAAGTTGGCCTCTCCTACCCATACAAGGTCATGATATCCCACTCGGGATTAATTTCCTCTCACGCACATCACAAAGAATACCAAGGTTATCCTTCTGCATTCTTTTCCTCACGCTTTCCTGCCTGCTGCCATTTTGAAAGGCGCCATCTTTCGAACAAAAAGCTAACTGTTATTCAAATTTATCTTTTTTATTTCACAGACTGATTACTGGGTCTTCTTAGGCTTACTTTACGTTGTTTGTATGGTAAGTTTTTTTTTTTTTTTTTTTAAATTAAAAACTAATTTATTTATTTGTATTATTTATTTTTAGCTTTACCTCTACATAGCCACTTGCTCTTATTATACTGATCTTGTGGAAGGGATTTTGAGGCCAAGTCCTTTATAATAATTTTTTAAAATAAAAGAGCATAATTTTTTAAAAAAAATTTTCAGTTGGCATTTACTTTATATACATTTTATTTTGTACATATTTAAAAAGTGCATTTAATATTTCTTAATTGATATTGATAACAACATAAATTAATGAATTCATCTCGATTGTAACATATGTGTCTGTTAAGTGCTTAAATATTACTCGATTTATAACAAAATTATATACTTCAGTAAATCATATGTAAGTAACTCGTTCTTAGATATTTTTGTTTAGCATTTTAATAAAAGATTTATTGCTGTTTTTTGTGTTATAGAAGAATAAATTTATTTCTTTTTCACGATACAGCAAAGTGCAAATTCTAATGAGTACAAACAGGTCGTGTGTTTTTACGCGGGGGTTCTAAAGTAATTAAGGTACTCTCCCAGATTCAACCCCCTTTGACAATAACTAAGGTCAAAGGTGACCATTTCTTTTCGGGGTCAGTAACCACGTGACTACATCAACCCCTCTATCCGAGCTTACTCGAGCAGAAACAGCATTGGGCCCAAATTACTGCATCAGGTAAGATCGCACTTTAAAATCATTCAAATACAAAAATTCTAACAAAAATTAACCAAAAACTTGCAGAATCGTATTAACTAGTATCAAAATGAAAGTACTAATACTTCTCGGACTGTTTTTTGTCGCAATAAATGCACAAACCAACAAAGATTTGAACAAATTTGTTCTTTTTAATCTTTGCGAATTTTGCAATGGTCTTGTGAGCCATGCGTGTTGTAAAATTCAAGGAAAATGTTGTCCAGGTAAATAATTTAAACATTATACGTGTTGATTGTATTTTTTTTTTAATGTGATGAATTCAGTTTACAGTCCGTGCAGACAGAATTTAGTGTGCAGCCAGAAAAATAGCTGCGAACCAAGCTCTTGCGAATCTGGTTGTTGTTCGTACGGCGAGGGATGCTGCGCCTTGTCTGCTGCGACTATTTTATTCGCGCCCATGGTAGGAGTTGTCAAAAATGCCAATGAAACGTCAGAAGATTCCCCACTCGAATTTAATTAAACGATTATGCCGCAAAGTGTATCACAAAATTTTCAATTAAATTTTTAAAATTCTGATTTTTAACCGACTGAAACTGCCATTTTATGTGATTACATGATTAACTTGATCATAATCGTAACAAACTTGACCATTAAGTAACACATTGTAACCAAAAATAAAAGCAAATCGATTAAAAAATATTGTAGCCAACTTAACTCCTCCGCGTGACTTTTTAGATGTTTTCCGCCGGAATGGCGAATTATATATTCGAGCCAATAAACGGCCTTTTTAGCCGGCTCACCCATTTGGTCTTTGAGAATGTTTGAATATTTCTTCATGTTTGCAGAGTATCTAAAAAATTCAAACAATTACTAAAAAAAAAAAATAAATAAATAATTATAAAATTGTAACATTTTACTTTTCATCGTGCAAAATTTGATCTATGGCATACTGCAGGTTTTCCGCAGTAATATTGTTGAAATCTAACGTGTAACCAATCTCTAGCTGTTGCACTCTCGCCATATTAACTCTTTGGTCCGCAAATAACGGAATGCCAATCACCGGAATTCCATGAAAAACTGCCTGCTGAAGACTCAATAACCCTCCGTGCGTAATAAAAAGACGAATTTTTGAATGACCTAATAAACAAAAAAAAAATAATAATAATAATTAATACAAACGCAGAAAAGCAATAATTAAATCATCACCTAAAAGATCTTGCTGCGGCATCCATTTAACCGTTTTAATATTTCTCGCTAAATGGTCAGTGTCGCCTATTTCAAATTTCCAAATAACCCGCTGTTTAAGTGTAGAAAACACTCGAACAAACCGCCGTTTAATTTCTTCTGGAAGATATTTAGACTGTGCATTCGATCCCAAACTAAATAAAATAAATCCTTCATCTCCTGACCCGTCGATAAAATCTTCAAATTCTTTCGGCACTGGCGATGCCTTTTGACAGTGCATACATCCCACACTGACAACATTTGGCATCGTTGGTCTTGGACTGATAATAACTGGATCTGTATTGGTTAATACGAGCGAAAATCTGTCAATGGCTGCATTGATTGAAATGGATTCAGGAACGTATTTCGACGCAATATTTTCAAATTTAGGAATCAGATAAAACTCTTGAATCGCTCTGATAGCGATGAAATAAAAGGAATTGTAGAATCTTTGGAAAAAAGTCATTTTATCTGTGTATCGCAACATCATGTTTGGCACAAAAGATGGCGGTCGCGGGCAAGTGACTGGTGTCCAAGGAAGAATAATATTAGGACTAAACAGGACGGAGTGATTAGCCATCAAGTGGGAAATAGTCATAACGCATTCGTTCATGAAACCGGCGACTAGAACGAGGTCGAATTGCACGCCACGATTTTTTAAAAGTTGTACTTGTTCGTTTTTAAAAAAAGTTTCGCACGGGATTAAAGAAAAGTCTGTAAAACTAGCAAAAAATGAGAGCGGGCTCGTTGAAGGCAACTCGAAAACATTTTGCATGCTCGTAGTTTCGCTCAATGCAACTTGTTCTATCGCGATTATTTTTAAATTTGGACTATCAATCTTCTTTGGAAACTTACGAGGCCAAACGCAAGTGACTCGATGGTCATTCTTGACAAGTTCCTCGACCACGGGCATTAAGACATGCTCGTGACTCTTGCCACCAACAGGTAACAAACAAAGTATCTTGTATAGACTTACGTCCCGCAAAAGAAACGCAAAAACCAACGCCTGAAAAAACATGGTGTCTCTACAAATCTCAAAATTGAACTCTACACTAAAAGAAAACAACTTCAAATTTATCTTTTGACACATTTTTAAGATATAATCAATTTTTGATACAAATGCTACCTATGATCGCGTCGAAATCACTTCTATTTGGCTATTCTAGACTACCGTACTTTCCAACGCCGTTTCCGGTGTTTCCGTATTTTAAAAAATGGCGGATCATCGTTTTGAACTTGTGAATCACAAACACCAATAAAAACAAACAAAATATATTAAATTTATTTTTATTACTTCGAGAAACCACTATTAATCGATTTTAACATTAATAAATACTAAAGCGTCGAAAAAAAATGGGAAATAAAATGATAAAATAATGGACGAGAAAACGAGAATCACTGTACAATGGACTTTTGTTTAATGATTTGTATTGTATACATTAAAATGATAAATAAATGATAGAAAATATGAAATTTAAAGTTGATGACAAGTGTTCATTTCTTCTCGGTTTTCTTGGGTAAGAGAACAGCTTGAATATTGGGTAGCACACCACCTTGTGCGATCGTTACACCAGATAATAATTTGTTTAACTCCTCGTCGTTACGGATGGCGAGTTGCAAATGTCGGGGGATGATCCTGGTTTTCTTGTTGTCTCGAGCAGCGTTACCAGCCAACTCAAGAACCTCAGCGGCCAAGTACTCCATGACTGCAGCCAAGTAGACCGGGGCGCCGGCACCAACGCGTTCAGCATAGTTTCCCTTGCGCAACAAACGATGGATACGACCGACTGTTCATTTTTAAAATAAAACAAAAGACCATGCGTAAATAATCGAAAATCTATAATAATTTTGTAAAATATATAATTTACCTGGAAATTGAAGTCCGGCACGGCTCGAACGGGTCTTGCTCTTTCCCTTGACTTTTCCACCTTTACCACGGCCAGACATGATGTAGAGGGTTTGTAGATCACAAAAATAAAACTGATGAAGTGGACAGCTTGCGAAGCTGTAAAGCGGTATGGAAAACTTCACCGTGCGTCTGCCTTATATATATACCATAAGGATTCTCAGCCACACTTCCGGCTACGCAGGATCCGACCAATCACGAGCGAGTATTGGAAGGTTTCTACTCGGTCGGGTCTAAATTGAACTGAAGATCCGGATAATGGCTGGGTTGGTTTCCAGTATATTTTTGTTGACCATTTATAAAAAATTAATAATAAATTATAAAATCCCGTAGACAATGTGAATAATTTGTATAAAAATTTAAAAATGCCAATTAAATTATAAAATAAGTTGTTAGTACGTGATTTAATCGAATTGGACCTGCAATGGTCGACCACAAGTGACATGGAAATCGATACACGAAAACAATAGCGTTACATTTATTTTGTTTTTGTTGATCAGTTTTGCTTGTTTTCCCGCAAAAAGACGATTGTTTTGTAATCATTTTATGCTGCGACGCTTACCCGAATAGACTTCCGTTTATTATTTAATCAGCAACAGGTTTTGTGTTGTTTTCGCAACTAAAATCCCCTTGATTTAGTAGTCATGTTGGCACAAGTTTCACGCAAATGTTTGCAGCGCTTTGGTTTAGGAAATGCACGATTCAAAAGCACAGTTCATTCTAACCAAACACAACAACAGGTGCTTGCCCATGTTGTAGTAATAGAAATTTTAAAATTTTATAATTTTATTATTTATAATTTATAATGAAAATTTCTAAACAATTAGTTTTATTTCAGATCAAACAGAAAATGTTTCTCAATATTGTTTAATTTGATCATTTGATCTGAAGAAACAAATAAACTGTTAACGGCTTTGCACGATTGCGCAGGCGCAATCCGCGTGTGTGTACAGATTCAAAGGTTCAGTTTTCAATGGCGCCAAATTTAAATTTCCTTAATCCAAAATTTGATATTAAAAGTGAAAATTTTGATTAAAATCTTCAATATATGTGTTTATTTGCTGTTTTGGAGGTAGAATATAAAATTCAAAAATTATTAATTTCAGAAAATAAAGGAAACGGCTTTATATGATTTCCACGTTCAACATGGTGCTAAAATGGTGCCATTTGCTGGCTACTTGATGCCTGTTAGTTACGCAGACAGCAGTATATCTTCATCTCATATCCACACCCGCACTCATGTCAGTATATTCGATGTATCTCACATGTTGCAAACTCGAATCTGTGGGAAGGATAAAATTAAATTTATGGAATCAATCACTGTTCTTGATCTTAAAGGTTTTTTTATTTATTATTATGACTGAATTTGTTCCGAGAAATATAATTTTCAATGCGAGCAGGGCTTGGAGAAAACCGTGGCGCGCTCACTGTCATGACAACGAGCCAAGGTGGGATCATTGATGACCTAATAATAACAAAGGCCGGTGATGATTATTTGTACGTGGTGTCTAATGCTGGATGCCGGGATAAGGATCTTACACATATCCGAGATAAAATATCACAATTTAAAAAGGAGAATAATGATGTTGATCTCCAAATATGCGATGATTTAAGTTTGATCGCGGTTCAAGGTTGATTTTTTTTTACAAAAATGATTTAATTACATTTTTTTAAAAAACGATTATTCTTGTTTCTGTAGGGCCTGGTTCAGCTAGAGTTTTGCAGTCTTTAACAAACGATGATTTAAGTAATTTATCATTCATGGAAAGTCAAATTTTTAATATCACTGATATTAAATGCCGCGTAACTCGATGTGGCTACACTGGCGAAGATGGGTTCGAAGTACGTATCAAAATAAAAATTTAAAATTTAAAAATTTAAAAATTTAAAATTTAAAAATTTAAAATTTAAAAATTTAAAATTTAAAAATTTAAAATTTAAAAATTTAAAATTTAAAATTGCCGCCATTTTCCTCCCCTCGCGCGCAACAGTTTTCACCCTCTTTTATATGGCCGCCGCTGCGACGTCGAAAATAGGGTCAAATATTTATGCATATTCTATTCTAAAATCAGTTATCCATTCCAAACGAACACGCAGTATCCGTCACACGACAAATCCTCGAAAATAAATCGGACAATGTTAAACTGGCCGGACTGGGCGCGAGAGATAGTCTTCGATTGGAGGCGGGATTGTGTCTTTATGGCAACGATATGGACGAAAATGTGACACCGGTCGAAGCTTCTCTTTCTTGGTTAATTAGTAAATCGAGACGTGCAACGGCTGATTTCCCAGGCGCGGAAAATATCCTCAATCAACTGAAATCAAAACCCCAAACGAAACGAGTTGGGTTTATATCGCAAGGACCACCCGCGAGAGGTGCCCAAATAAATTTAAATTTAAATTAAATTAATTTTTTTTTTAAATTTTAAATACAGCCGGTGCTAACATCCTAAGCCCCAACGGGGATATGATTGGTAAGGTCACCAGTGGCTGTCCATCGCCATCACTCAAGCACAACATTTCAATGGGTTACGTCCAATCAAATTACACTAAAGTGAATTATTATTATTATTATTTTTTTATTTTTAAAACATTTATATACAAATATTAAAATATATTTCAGATCGGTACAGATGTCGTGTTCGATATACGAAATAAAAAGATACAGGCTCAAGTGGCCAAAATGCCGTTCGTGGCACACCGATATTACGCGAAAAAGTAAATAAATCGTAACACGTGGAAATTAATTACTAATACAATTCATAGAATTTCTATAGTTACATTAAAACGGGAGTAAAAATATTCGTTTTCTTGTTTTGTTTAAAAAAAAAAAAAATATTTCGTAATCACATTCGAGCGAAAGTTAAGGCATCGAGAAAACAGTCTCTCGTTTCACGACTGGCGAACCGAACGGACAAAACACGTCGTTCGGAGAACCAAATCGTAACCGCAAACCCCATTTTCGTGAGCAATTTCTTCACTTTATTCGACACACTAAAAGCGGGCGATATCGCGCTCGAATAACCCCCTTGAACAGCGACGGTCATTTTGTTCGGATCGGTCTCTTGACTGTTATGAATTCTCAAATTAATCAAATCATTCTTAGCGTCCCAAGTCCTAACAACTTCGATCGCCTGCCCGGATGCTGCGAGAACCAAATTACAAATCCGTTCTTCGACTAATCCGATCTGCGCTCCACTTAACGCCAAACAAGTTACGGTTCCTTCGACTTTCTGATGCGATTCCGAATCGACCGCGACCCAACTGTAAAACTGCGGACTGCGGTAATATTCCGAATTCGCATTATCCGGAATTCCCATCTCAATTTTACGCGCCGTAACTTGAGCGAGCGAAACCGCGCACGCCTTGCAATCCCGAGCGTTTGAAAACAGCAACGCGTAATCGTTGACGTCGCCAACACTATGTTCTTGCAATCGTAAGAAGTGGGAATGAAATCCGAGATTGATGGACGTCACACATTTTGCATTGATGCAGCGAAACGGCAGCAAAACCAAACGGTTATTGCTCTCGAGATCGCTCAATAAAAAGATGACGATGCACGATTGTAAAATGACAAAACAAGCTGGGAATTTAAAACAACGGATGCATGATGGACACCATAGAATTACAACCCAAAAATAATTTTTCATATTGATTGATTGCGTGCGGTGAATTTGATCGCTATTCGGCGTGCGGTTCATCACTTCCATCAGTTGTGCGTTGAGGGATGCTAGAAATTCTGTATTGCTCGAATCGGGGAGCCAATCTGGAAGAATAAGTTCGTGGATGTTTTCAGTGTCAAAGGATGGCACGCTTAAAAAAAAAAAAAAAAAAAAAAAAATAAAAATTAATTACGAAAAATTAATTTTTTTTAATTTTATTTAAATTACATACCCGAATGACTCGACTGCGTTTTCAGCTGCAGAGTCCGAAGTAACTTCGCTAATAAGTGGTTTTGGTTGCATATGGCGTGGCTGGAATTAATTTTTACAGAAATCTTAACGAAATTGGCCACAAAAAATGCATTTTTAGACTCAAAGTGGAACTTCATAGACCCAAAATGCAATTTTCAGACTTAATAAATGCAAAAATGGTCATTTTAGATGAATAACTGCATTTTTAATAAGAGGAATCAATTCTTTTAGTTGCGTAAATTAACCTTTTACCAAAGTCGCTTGTCTCTGGTTCCACAAACGTAGCCATCCAGTACCACCCTGATTTTTTATGGCAAGGACTTCTCGACGAAATTCTTCTAGATCCGTAACAACCCGTTTTGACGTTAACTGTCCTAGGTAAAATAAATTTTAGAAATAATAAATAATAATAATGCATTAATTATTATAACTGTAAACGAAAGTATCTAATGGATTCTATACCGCATCAGCTTCAGATTGTGCTTTAGCAGCGGCTGTCTCTCTGGCTCGACGAAGCGCTTGAAGGATGTTAATCGTGTCGAGTTCCTTCGGCGTTGGCAAATTATTGTCGAGAGAAATCTGAAATAGTTTTTGTTTGTTTGTTTTTTTAATTTCGAATCTGATTTTATAACGTATCAATTCACTTCTGAGACTTTCGAATTGAATTGTTCCAGCACCCGGGTTCGGTAATCTACGGTGTTCGTGATCGGATTTCCTATCAAATTTAATTTCTCCAGACACGGAAGATTGATCAAATGGCTGATTTCAGTTATGGTCGAAACACGGTTGTTCTTTAGGTTCAATTCAACCAGTGAATATAATTTCCTGAACCCTAAAAATAAATAATTTGAATTTATTATCGTTCAAATTAATTAATTTTTTTTTTTTTTCAACCTTTGAGGGATTCGATGCTGTTGTCGGTCAATCTCAACGAGACAATATTCCCCAGTTTCGTGTGCAAATCGTCAGAAATGTTGGAAAAACAATTGAAACTCAAATCCAAAGTGGTTAAAAAACTCGACCGTTCCAAATGCTCAATCGTTGATATTTGATTATGACTCAGATCGAGTATTTCAACGTGTGATAGTACAAACTGCAATTAAAAATAGTTAGATTATTTGATAAATCAATCTAATCAAAAACGCAAATCTTACAATAGAATTGTCGATGTTTGTCAGTTGATTGTAACTAAAATCAGCCTCTTTTACCGCCACCCAATAAAAATCACTGAAAATATTATTCGGATCCCAGTGCAATGTATCATTCAATAAAAAATCCTACAATTTATTTTACAAATAAATAAATTTCCTTAATCAATTGATTTGTTTCGAGTATACCTTTAAATTTTTCAAACTATCTTGAATTTGTAATTTCGTAAGTGTTTTCCGTATGTTTGTCAAGTCGTTCAGCATTTGTGGATTACATCCCACCAACTAAAATAAGAATAGTTCAATATTATTGGGAAATTTATTAATTTTACTCTTCACCTTTAAAGTATCGAGAGATTTGAACGATAACATGCTAAACGGTAATTGATTTGGTACGATATTGCTATTCCCTACAGGTTTTAGGCTCCCACAGATGAGTAATTTGTCATGTTTAGATAAAAAATCAAGAATATGGCCGATATCAGTTTTAGGGTTCTTCAACCCGCTTGTTTTGGGTAATTTGAGAATCTCGGTGAGGGCGTGACATTGCAACGGCGCCATATGGAACACTTCACCGGATGAAAGCAAACCGTCGCCATTTTCCCATATGCTAGCTGCTAATGTTTCCATGATAAAACGAATTTCCTAAAATAAAATAAAAAATATTTAGAAACAAATTGATTTATTTGGCACAAAACTCACATATTTGTCGAATTCTAAAAATGTAATGACGCATTGGGGAAACGGATCCAATGTAAACAGAGTTTTTAAATATTTTTCTAAATCCGCTTTTCTTTGCTTAATGAAACTCTCGGTTTGATTTCCAAATAGTTTTTTCGGGGGTAGAAGCGAACGATCAATAGTCTTCGACGACAACAACTATTAATGGAAAAAATTTTATTTTTGTTGAAATTTTCCATTAGGCTTACGCGTGCGCACTTTTTCATTTAATTCAAAAAAGTCGCTATATCTACGGCTGACAGTCCAGTGGTATTTTCCAATTGTTATTAATACACGATATTTCTACAAAAAAAATTAGAATTTAATATTATTTTTATACATTTTTAGCATTTTCTCCTCCTACCGTGACATTTTCAACTGTTTCGTAAGACGGAATGCAAATATAACGCGATTGGCACACCTTTTCAGGAAATAATTCATAAAATGCCATGATAAATTAAAACAAGAGTCAAATAATATTATAAAAACGCGATAAAAGAGAGAGAGAGACTCAAAACATTAGCTGTGCGTGCTGTCCGAGGAGTAACTATAAACCCTAATCTATTACGTCATACCCGGTAAAAACGTTATCCATTATTTTAAATTGTTTTAAAAATGTCTGTTAGTAATAATAATGATAATGATTACGTTAGATAATTTTATTTCCTTTTATTTTTTTCTGCAAAACCAACTAACTAAATAATATAATAAAAATTGCGCTACAGGTTTCTTATAATAAATTTGGTTTTTGCCACCAGAGCGCGAGTGCAAAGCTACTTTTTGTGCAGCTCTGCGGCGAAGCCTAGCTGAAAAGAATTAATTCGGAATGGTGAAAAGTAAGGCCGTTAATTATTAATTAATTGTGTTGTATGCAACTGACATGTTTTTTTAGTTACAGAGGAGTTGGTCCGCAAACGATCGGAGCATAATGAAGGAATAATTTTTTCTTTGGAGGAGATTGCATTGCATCAGGAAGACATCGAGAGGTAAACAAATGGCAATCGATTTTATTTGATGATTTAAGCGATTCGATTTCTTTTCCAGAATTGAAAATTTGGACAAATGGTGCCGAGAACTAAAAATACTTTTATTGCAAAGCAATTTGATACCAAAATTAGGTTTACCCACATAAACAAACCATAAAATTCGTTTAAAATTGTTAATAATTTGAAATTATTTACAGAAAATCTTGGCAAACTCAAAAAACTAGAATATTTAAATCTTGCATTGAATAATATCACCACAATTGAAAATCTAAAAGGTAAAAAAAAAAAATATCAAAATTTTAATACATATATATAAAAAAATAATTTAATTTTAGGTTGCGAATCTCTGAATAAATTGGATTTAACGATTAATTTCGTAGGAAAACTGACATCAGTCGACTCGCTGAAAGAAAACGAACAACTTGAATCATTGTAATTCCCTAAAAGAGACTCGAATGACGTCAAAAGAGATTTTTACAATAGAATGACGTCATGTTTGATCTCGGCCAACGATGATTTTTCTTGAACTGTTTATTTTTAGATATTTAAGTGGAAATCCATGCACCGATTTCATTGGATACAGAGAATACGTCTTAGCAACTCTTCCGCAATTAAAAGTTAGATTGTTTTTAAATTTTAATTGCATTTAATTTATAATTAAATTTGCAGTATTTAGATGGAGAAAAGATCGATAAATCAGAAAGACTTAGAGCTATCCAAGTAAATAAATTTTCCTTTTTCACTTTAAAATCATTAAATCTAATGCTTATTTCCATTAATTTTAGAATTATAATTACGTCAAACCCGAAATAATTCGCCAGCAAAATGAATATTTAGAAAAAGAGGTAAGCGCATGCGTCGTTTCGTTTAAATACAAATTTTAATTTAAAAAATTTAAAATTCTAGAGGAAAAGAAAAGATTCTCTCGTCGATGGGGTTGAAGAAATCGATCGTCTCGACGATGAAAAGTCAAAAAATAATTGACTAAAATTGGATTTTTCTTGAAATAATTTTCTGTTTGGGCGCAGGTTTTGGAAAGCAACGAGCTCCCACACCCCTGAAACTCGAATCGCAATTCAGAAACGAATTGAAAAGAGCAAAAAGAGTGATAACAAGTGTGTTGGCGTCTTAAAAATCTGTGGTATTAAACCCAATTCGAAATTAATAAGTTTTATTATGCGTTTGTGTGTTTCAGGAAAGAAAAAGCTCCAAAAAAAGAGGTGAAATTAGTCACGAATGATGGAAGAATCCTAAACGTGAATGAAGCAAAGTAAAACACGAGAAAACGTAACAAATAAAACGAAAATATAACAATTTATATCCCAGAATCGATTTCTCAATAACCGATGACGAAGAACGTAATCAAATTTTGCTTGATTTGGCAGTCCCCAGGTAAACAATTCGGAATAAATAATTGAATAAATAATAAATAAATGTTTTAACAGGTTCTTAGATACATCTCTAGTGGATATTGATGTCCAACCGCTGTACGTTCGTGCATTCGTCAAAGGAAAAGTAAAAAAAAAAAAAAATTGAAATCAATAAGTTTAATTAAAAATCTAAATTTTAATTATCGATTTAGGCGTTCCAAATCACGCTGAACGAGGAAGTGAAACCAGATAGTTCAACCGCCAAACGATCAGAAACGACTGGACATTTAGTTGTTACTTTACCTAAAGTAATTAAATAAATAATTTTTTGAAAATTAATTAAAATTATTATTTTTTTTAGGTTAAAGAAATGCCAGTGTTGAAAAGACAATCGAAAGAGATCAAAGAACAGAATCCTCGGTAAACAAAACTAAAAATTATCAATTGTGCAAACATTCCAATCAATTTTTTATCTCTAAAATTCAGTCCCCAAGGTTGCGATATTCCAGAAAAGGGGTTAATGAGTTGCATCAGTATCTGTTCCATCGTTCCAGACAGAACCAGCGAAGAGTTGAGTCCACCGTATGAAATTTCAAGTATGCAATTCGAAAGTCCTGAGTTCGTCGACGACCCCTCCGTTCCCCCTTTGATATAAACTCGTTCCCGAATTAGTTGTCTTGTAATTTATTCGATTCTAATTCGATTTTAATTCGTTTTTAAGTGTAAATATCAATTATTTACAATAATAAATGAGCGGTTTTAATGTTTAATTGATTTAATCATTTCAGTTTGAATCAAAGTTCTCTTTGACTCTCATTACATCATTGATTTCCAGTCATTAACACAAAAAAAAACAAATAATCTTTAGGTTTCTACAACAAATTCCAGTGAATTAATTCACAAAAAAGTATCATTTTGACAATACAAAATTAAAAATTAAAGTCTCATTTCCTCCATTTTTCATTTTCAGATGATGTTATGTTGCATTTTCACAGGGCATTGAATCGCAGGTTGTCATTTTGAATATGCAGTTTCCCATTCCACTATAACACAGTAGAAACACAGTTGCCACGAATACCAGACTGCAAATGGTACACGGCTTCCTTTCAAGAAAAAAACCAGTCAAGTATAGCACCATAAACATTACGTGGTTGTGCAGGAGAACCGGATTAATCGGTTTCGGAATTAAGAGGACAGGTATAAGCCACTGTAAGCAGTACATGCTTAAATTCTTCGCAGTTAGAAAAGTTATGTATGAAGGTTCACTCCGCCGTAATTACGCCGAAAATGGGTGGAAACGAGATTACACAGACACCAACGGCCGCCATATTTAATCGCAAATGAGTACACCCGGACTCTCAACCCCAATTTCCAATCTCACATTTTTATCTTTTATCTTTTGCTAATAAATAAATTAATTATAAAACTTAAAATTAAAGAAAAAAATCTTTATTTAAACAAAAAACAAAAAGAAATTGAATTAAATTAAACTTATAATCGAGAATATAGGGAATCACTAAAAGGTGGTGTGTGGCGTAATACGTATATTTTATCTTTTGCTAATAAATAAATTAACCACAAAGCTAAAAATTAAAAAAAATAATAATTTTTTAATTAAGACAAAAAGCAAAAAGAATTTGAATTACATTAAACTTGTAATCGAGAATATAGTGATTGGGAATCACTAAAAGCTGGTGTGCGGTGCAATACGTATGCAATCGGCTCTTCACGCTGGGAATTCATTTGTTGTTATTTCACAGCCACACGTTAAACGACAATGGGGAGAAAAAACAAATTAGGTATAATTAAATCAATAATTTCATTACAAATAACTATAAACAACGTGATGTCTTTTAGGTTTATTAACTAAAGAAGAAGCAATGGTGCGCACCATAGGCGAAATCATCAACGAATTAGTTAAAGCGGACAATGAATCAAAAACGATTAACTTAAATAGGTAATTATAATAAAATCAAATGAATTAATAACATGTTAATAATCAATTACATATTTTTACACCAGTATGAAGACAAGAATTGCCTCAAAATATGGACTAGACACATCTCCGAAGTTAGTGGACATAATTGCGGCTGTTCCTTCGGAGCACAAGAAAATGTTAATACCGAAACTTAAAGCCAAACCGATACGTACAGCTAGTGGTGTAAGAATTAATATAATCCAATTTGAACAGTAGTTTAAAATGTTTTGTCTATCACAGATAGCTGTAGTAGCAGTTATGAGCAAACCACATCGGTGTCCGCACATTAATATGACCGGAAATATCTGCGTGTTAGTATAAAACGGAGTAAAAACACCACAAAACGTGTTTTTAATATTTTGATTAATTTTTAGTTATTGCCCCGGTGGTCCTGATTCTGATTTTGAATATTCCACGCAATCCTACACCGGTTACGAACCAACTTCTATGCGTGCAATCAGAGCGCGTTATAATCCATTTTTACAAACACGGAGTCGAATGGATCAGGTATACAATATCTTAAACTGTTAAAGCTTGTAAACAATCCTCATTTATAATTGTTTTTCACGATTTAGCTTAAACAATTAGGCCACAATGTCGACAAAGTCGAGTTTATTATCATGGGTGGCACATTTATGGCGTTACCAGAAGATTACAAAGATTATTTCATTAGGAATTTACACGATGCTTTATCGGGACACGTAAGCAACAACGTAGCTGAAGCTGTCAAGTAAATAATCAAGAAAATGTGTTGGTTTTGTTTATTAATGCGCGTTTAATTTATGAACAGGTTTTCAGAGAAAAGTAAATCCAAATGTATCGGGATTACGATCGAAACGAGGCCGGATTACTGCCAGAAAAAGCATCTAAGTGACATGTTAAATTATGGCTGCACTCGCTTGGAAATTGGTGTGCAGAGTGTGTACGAAGACGTAGCGCGCGACACCAACCGCGGTCACACGGTCAAAGCGACGTGCGAATCGTTTCAATTGGCAAAAGATGCCGGATTCAAAGTTGTCACTCACATGATGCCGAATTTACCGAATGTCGACTTGGAAAGAGACATTAACCAATTCATAGTAAAAAAAAAAAAAAAAAATTTATTTGAAAATTAATTAATATTTTAATTTTAAAGGAATTTTTTGAAAACCCCGCGTTTCGGCCTGATGGATTGAAGCTCTACCCGACTCTTGTTATTCGTGGTACCGGGCTGTACGAGCTGTGGAAAACGGGACGGTACAAAAGCTATCCTCCAAATACCTTGATCGATCTCACTGCTCGGATTCTTGCTCTTGTTCCGCCATGGACGAGGGTGTACAGGGTGCAAAGGTGAATTTTAGGTGCAAATAACCGACTAATTACATTTTTATTTAATTGATTTATCGTTTAATTTAGGGACATACCAATGCCGCTGGTGAGTTCTGGCGTTGAACATGGAAATCTGAGAGAATTAGCGTTGGCTCGCATGAAAGACTTGGGAACGCAGTGCAGGGATGTGCGAACGAGGGAAGTTGGAATCCAAGAAATTCATAACCGCATACGACCGTACGAAATCGAACTCATTCGAAGGGATTACGTCGCAAATGGAGGATGGGAAACGTTTTTATCCTATGAAGATCCGGAACAAGACATTCTGATTGGGCTACTTAGACTAAGGAAGTGTACAGATGATGTGTTCATGGACCCAATGAAGGGTGGGGTGTCTTGTGTTAGAGAACTTCACGTGTAAGTATTATTTTTGCAACAAAAAAAATCAAATAAAACTGCTAATAATTTTGATATTGTTGTTTAGATTTGGAAGTGTGGTGCCTGTGAGTACTCGTGACCCCACGAAATTCCAACATCAAGGGTACGGAGTGTTGTTGATGGAGGAAGCGGAGAGAATAGCTCGGGACGAGCACGGAGCTAATAAAATAGCCGTAATATCCGGCGTGGGGACGCGGAATTATTATAGAAAACTCGGTTACGAGTTGGATGGACCGTATATGTCAAAAATGTTAAATTAACTAATTACGTGATCTTATATAATAATTTTTTTTTCTGTCAGTGACGTGTTGCGCAATAAAATTTCAATTATTTCCAGTTGTCATTTTAATTTTGAAAGCGATTTTTATTAAATTTTGATTTGAAAGTTGCAAATCAACTTGAATAACGATTAACAAATAACCTCGCAGTGCTTATCAGCGTTTCGATGACACATTTGATCGTAATGGGTTCGGTGCATCAGAATTATTCACGTATGAACATGATTTTTTATTGCAAGTTTTACATTTTTTTAACAATTATGAGTCAATAACATCTGTGGAATTAGGATGTAGAACGCACGTGATGAAATCAATTAAGATAATCGCGATGATAAGCTAAATTTTCAAAAAAAATTAAACATTTACATTTTTAAAATAAATATTAAATTAATAAAAAAAAATATTATTTTTTCTTGTTTATTCGCTAAAAAAAAGCGTTCATAAATCGCGTGTTGAATAAATGCTGTTTAATAATCCGCTTCGATCCGGATGCACGTCCTTGAGTATTGTGAAGGCACTTCCGATTGGCCAATAGCGGTCACGTGATTTAAACGTACGAATAAGAAACTAGTTTACATAGACCATGGATCCGACAGCTGCTTTCTCCGCGACCAGAGAGGTTCGATATAACTCTGTACTAATGCATACACCAGTTTATCCACAAAATTCTTGGTCCGCAAATAGGTTATGAAAATGTGGCTAACTAAGAGTGACAACTCGATCCAACGGGAAATGCTTTTCAGCGATCTATACACGGAGTGTCGCCAAGCTCCACCATCGGCCCGTTTACCTTTCGCTTTACGCTGTCGTTTAGAACGAATGGACAGAAAAGAACGGCGCGAAATTGTGTGCAGAACTAAAGACGGCACCGCGCCCTTATTTATCGCCAGCAAGAAAGGTAACGTCGAAATCGTCGAGTATTTAATCACGCAGTGCGACGCGGACTCGGAGCAGCGAGGACTCTACGAAGTCCCGGATGACAAATCCATACACGACGTGACGCCATTGTGGTGCGCGGCCGTGGCCGGCAAGCTGGCCGTCGTCAAATGCCTAGTGGAACACGGTGCCGAGGTGAACGCCGTCTCCGACACGGGCTCGACACCGGTGCGCTCGGCTTGCTACATGACTCATTTGGACGTGGTCAAATACCTGATGGAACACGGCGCCGACATAATAAAACCGAACTACAACGGCGGAACGTGTTTGATCAACTCGGTGCAGAGTGTCCCGCTCTGCGAGCACCTCATCAAGTTCGGCGCCGAGGTCAACGCCCAGGACATTCAATACAAAACTGCCTTGCACTACGCCATTCAAGAACACCGGTTCGAAACGACCAAGTTGCTATTGGACAACGCGGCCAATCCGTACGTCAAAAGCAAATGCGGCGACGACGCGTTGCAAACCGCCTGCCTCAAAGGCGCCAAGCTCATATTCAATTACTTGATCGAAAACGTGCGCTACTCGGACGAACGCGTGGCGGAAGCGCACGAACTGATCGGATCGACGTTTCTCGACGAGCACCACGACCTACAGACGACGCTGGAGCACTGGCGAACGGCGCTGCAGATCCGCGAAGCGAAGAAATTGCCCAAACCGGTGGACGTGGCCCCGAAAAACGCTTACGTCAAGTCGGAGGAATTCCGGAACCTCCAGGAACTGGAGTCGTTGGCTTTGGACTTGGATTCGATGCGCGTGCAATCGCTGCTCGTGTCCGAACGAATTCTAGGCGCCTACCACAAAGACATGGTGTTCAGACTGATGTACAGGGGCGCGGCGTACGCGGACAGCATGCAATATCAACGTTGCAGCGACCTGTGGCTGTACGCGTTGGAACTGCGCATCGAGAAGGACGGCTTGTTGCACACCGAGTCGTGTTTCACGGCGCAGGCGTTGGTGCGCTTGTATCTGGACCTTTTAGAGAAGTTCAACGCCGGTCAGTTGCACGAACAAGTCCAGTATTCGGATTTGACGCGGAACATCTGTTTGCTGGCCAGACATTTCGAAGAAGTGACGCGATTGCTGCGGATCAGACCGGTGTTTAAACGACAACAAGACACGTTCGACAAGATCCTCAAAGTGGTCACTCATTTGTTCTACATCGTCGGCGCAATTCCCAAGTCGGAGAGCGAGACTTTGGACATGAAGATGCTGTTGAATCAGATTTTGCGCGTGAATCCGCGTAATTCGTGCGGCGACACGCTCCTGCACATGGTGGTGTCGCAAACGAACACTCTGAAAACGAATACGTTCTTCGAGGACCCGCACACTATTTTTCCGTGCGCGCCGGTCGCCGAATTGCTGCTGGAGTGCGGCGCGCTCGTTAGTTGGACCAACCACGTGGGCTCGACGCCGCTGCACGTGGCGGTGGACAACGCGAATTACAATTCGGCCGTCGTCGAGACTTTGCTCAAATCCGGCGCGCATATCGATCAGCGCAACAAGTGCGGCGAGTTGGCGCTCACGCAGATGTCGGTCATTCCCGAGTGCAACGTAAATGTGCTGCGCTACGTCACGTTGAAGTGCTTGGCGGCTCGGCAAGTGATGAGAAATAACTTGGACTATCGCAACGAAATACCCGTCACGTTGGAAGATTTTTTACTGTTGCATTAATTGTGGATGTTTTGTTACGTTTAATTTAATGATGATGTTTTCAAATAATGTCGTATTTTATGGCGAATAAACCAACTTATTTTACACGCTTAATCATTATTATTTTGTTTGGTTTTTTTTTTTTTTAAATTCGGAACACGAGCGAATCGGCGATTAATTTTTTGCACCATTTGATTTGGGTTAAGGTTTTCAAATAATTAGCTACTGTGTAGGCTCAACTCGCGAAGGTCATATGTCTCACGGACAAGTGCTAAGTCCATTAATGGAAGCCATCAGATTTTATGATGACTCATTATGCCGTAAAAGATGTTTCAGGGTTTACATTCGGACGAATAATTATATAACTGCTTTTGATTATTTATTAAAAATTGGAAAATTTTACACACTATTTGGGTTTGTTTGTGTCTTTGTTTTTGTGTTAAATTTAAACGAGGTCGCCAGACACGTGATTGATTTCAAAACACGAGTTGTTTTTTTGTTTTCTTAGAATAGAAAAGAGTTGCAAATTGTTCCGCACTCTGAAGAAATATAAACCTCTTTTTGTTCGATTATTTTTAAACTGCCGCCATTATAGAAACCGAAAGGTTCACCGTGAACATACTAGATGTCGCTGATAGCTGCTTGAAAATAAACCAACATGTCTACCCGTTTGTAAGTTATAATAACGCTTCCTGGATTATTTGTACGGTTTTAAATCAATAGCTTTGTATTTTAATCTAGATATCCGCGTTATATTAAAGGGAATCCTCGATTACGTGTTTTTCTACCAAACTTTTGGATGAAGTTGGTTAAGGAAGATAAATATGACCTACCAACGAACCATGTTAAATTTGTCTGCTCAATTCAGTAAGTAAACGAACGAATCACAAAAATAGTTTTTTTTAATACTTTTCTTTAAAGGATGACTAAATACGACATAAAAAATTACTTAGAAAAAATATACAACGTTTCCGCCGCTGAAATTAGAACTGAAATTGCGGAAGGTTTGCTATTATAAATAAAATAAAAATTTTAAAAAATTTTAAAATGAATTAATTTTAAAGGAAAAATATCGAAGCAACGAGAAAAAGGATACATCATCAAGGAAGATGACTACAGAGTAGCTTATATTAAATTGGTAAGTTAAGTAATAAATACATATTTACACGTATATAATAAAAAATATTTCTTTCTTGTTAGTTCGATGGCGAAACATTCACTTTCCCAGACGTAAATCCCGAATCTAAACAAGAGGAATTGAAAAAGGACATGAAACAATTAGAAGAGGCGAAAAATGAATACGCGAGACACCAATACAAACACAAGGACAGACCGTTTGTTCCAACTTGGTTTGGATTGTAATTCTAACGCGAATTAAAACAATAGTAAAACAAACACAGCGCAGTCAAACAATAGCGTTAAACGTAGACATTGAAACTATTGGAAACAGCATTTAAGTTACTTTTTTGAAAACATGGCACCAAAATTGTAAAGAGTAGAAATTAACCGAAACATTCACAATCGCAAATCTCTAAATTCCATCAACGAGTACGAAAAGATGCCGAGAAAACTAGAGTACGTCAAATCTTTCACCGGGTGCGGTGAGTCGAAACAGAAAGTCCAGCTCCGAATGATGCAGTCACACGATTCAGTAGCTGCGTTTCCAGTCTTACGAAATATGAATGTCCAAAACTCTCCTTCCGTGACGAAAACCAGATTTAAAGAAGAATTTAACAGTCGACAAGCTCAAAGCTGTTTGAATCCTGAGTCAGTCAAAGAAGTCACTTTCGCGGTTCCAACTGCAAGAAAGGATGTTCACAGTCTGGACAGTTCGAGGATAAAATCGTTGCTGGTCCACAAGAGCTGGGAACAAGAAAAGGATGAAAATAATGGCAAACCTGAGGGGTGTTCTTCGTCTACAACCAGTGTCACGAGCAAAGCGAGACAAAAAAACAATTCGAGTCAATTTAGTATTGTTGATGATTCCGACGTGATATGGCATCCTAATATGCAAATAGCGTACAATTTCTACGAGGATCACGGCATCCACAATAGGAAACTGGAGGATGGGAGTAAACAGAAATTGGTGAATAAACAAATTCGTAGTTTGCAATACAATCACCACCATTGGAAATCCACCGTATTCGAAGACACGAGGAATCGAGAGAACTCGAAGGATCCGAGGTTTAGTTCGTGCGTGAATAGTTGGTCAATTGTGCGGAATCCGATCACCGGCTTACAAGTTAAATATAATCGAGTTTAATGATTTTTCTGTTTTAATGAAGAGAAAAATGTCGAGTTTCTAAAATTTTGTGTAACGATATTTCAATAAGATATGAAAAAAGCGTTTATAAATAAAATGTTAATAAAAATAGCAAGAATGATGAGCAGCAAAAAAAAAGGATTGATTTTTATTTTATCGTTGATTTTATTTGAAGGATTTTACTGGAAAATAAAATCCAATTCTGCCAAATTTTGAGCTACGAAATTTCATCAACTCGGGATAATGTAAGAAGAGAGGAATTTTAGTTAAACGGTAAAACGAAAATAAATAACCTCAAATAGCTGCGAAATTGATTTATTCGAATGTGTAAGGTTCGTTGATAGTTAACTAACGATTTTATTTAGTAGATTTTGATTTGAATTTTATAAATTTTTGTTTATGTTTTAGACGTAGTTCTAACAACTAAGTCAAGAATACATTCAGTTTCAGTTATTTCTCGTTGGATGGCAGCACCCATCACACAAAATTTGTTGAACGAGACATGTTTGTTGCGATAATTTTGCGTAATAAGTACATGTACCGGGACCAAAAAAACATTTAAAAAAGTATTGTGTATTGTAAATGACGTTACTTTTGGCGACCTACGCATCTTCTACCATGGGCGACAATACGAGTCCCTTAATCGACTAATTTCAAAATGATGCAATGATATCACCAAGATGATATACCAAATCGTAAGTAAATAAACACTGAAGTGTGACTGATTTATTTTTTTAAAAAACTCGGTTATATTAATTTTTTTTTATATTAAAAAAAACAAAATTACAAAAATGAATATAACAGTGCCATTGATCCATCACAGATGTTTTCCAAACGGATTCTTAATCCACGGGAAAACAGCGGGACATTCTTGGCATGACTGAACATAACGAGTTTCCGAACGAAACCGCAATTGGCACTGCTTCGGTTTTTTGCATTTCTGACCGCGAGAACTTCTAAGGTGGCAACTAAACGGTACAAAACTATGAATCTCCCTCAACGAAGTCGGCTGCCGCACCCATTCGATCGCCTGCATGCTCGTAACGAAGTAAACATCCGACAACGTCAGCACCCGGTCCATAAACAACAGAAATCCGTCCATGTTTTGCGGTTTGTCAAACCACGCCGAATGAAAAAACAAATTGAACGGCGCCCTATTGGATTTGTAATGTCGTTGGAAGTTCTTGACGAGTTGTTCGAACACCTTTTCCTTCGTGTCCGGCCACGAGCAGGCGTCCGCCATGCTGCAACGTCCGCCCTTTAAGTCCACCCACATGATCATCGGTATTTCCCACACTCCGGGGAAGGATTTTCGGGGGCATGGTGGGATCATGCAGTCGTGGCCCAACGCATAGTCCAAGGTGTATGGCCACATGGGTGGGTCGTGGATTGGAACCGGTAGAGATGAGTCGTAGGTGAAATTGGATTCGTACAGCATTCCAAACATCTTGTTTCCGCCGACCGCTAAGAAAGGTGCGCGCATGCCCTGGATTTGTTGGATGGGCACTCCACCCATGAAACTGAGGATTTCTCTTTGGCCCTGGATTTCATCTTTCCATTGCTGTTTGGTGTAGCTGGCTCCATCCGGATGACTACGTACAAATTGATTCGTTTATTAGAGAGAATTTTATGTTTTAATTATATTTTTACGAGGTTGGGATTGAGGTGAGTGACCTGCCCGTTAAATGGTGTACGACTTTTTGTAACAGTTACAATTTCGTGTAAAGTGAAACAGGTTTTGGTGATTTAAAGCTCCAGTATTGATAGTAATGCTGGTCAAAACTCATATTTGTGTGTGGTTAAATGGATTTTAACCCGTTTTAACCTCTTTCAGTCTGTGTTCGGTATCTCGATGCCAAATTCAAACACTAAATTTCATTTTTTTTGACATGAAAACAGGAAAGTCTAAAATAGTTTATTGCGCACGAGTGAATAGTGCCATTACCCGTTATTATTTCTACAAATCAGACAAGAGGGATTTTTAAGTTTGATTTTGGCATCATGTTTACGTTTATTTTAATTCTAATATTAATTCTGGTAAATCTTCTATCTTAATGCGTGCATTCCAATCAATGTTACATTAATGTTTTAACTTAATGATACAAATGACGCTGTTTTATTTTTTTTTTGGTACATATAATGTCATTTATGTCATTAACTTAAAACATAAATATTAATCCTACTCATACTAGTGCTAGAAATAGCAATATTGATCCACATTCAAAGGGCGATAGTACGTTAGTGATGTGCAGTCGATAACATGTTGGAATAAAATGTGACCCAGCTCGGGCACAAGGATGACCAACTTATAAATCTTTGAAAACATTTTTTCGTCTAAATCTAAATATACACGCTGCTATAATTAAAGGGAAATTAAATAAAATATTTTTTTCTTCTAACCTTTATATAGCAATTTTGGTAGGATCATAAAAATATAAATGATAAATATAAACATTAGCTCGATGATGTCACATCATAAATTTTACCCTTGACTTAATCACCTATCATGTAAATCACTGTCTATTTTTTTTTTTCTTTTACCATTACAGGATTTTTTTCTTTTTTCTTTTTTCTTCTATGTTTCAAACAATGATTCCTGTTTTTTAAATTTATAGTCTTGATGATAAGATGTGCAAGATTTAATAACATTGCAAGTTCATTGCCCTAATTCTACGAAAATGTCTCGTTTCACTTTTGTTGTCTTGAGAAACATCTCAAAGATGATATGATTCAGTATATAACACCTTCTCACGAATTGTCTATATTAATTAAATCCCTAATGCTTTCTCACAAATTTTTCCAGATGTTTATCCCCTACAAAACAAATATGTTTTACCTGATGGAATGGGAAGCAATTTCATGGCCATCCAAGTACAAAGTATTCACTTTGCTGTAATCCGTCCACTCGTGCGACACATAAAATGTTGCCTGCACTGGACATCCATTTGGATTCTGCCTTCCGGTATACAGAATCTTTTTGTAGATATTCCAGTTCACTTCGTTGACGTCATCGTCAAACGTCAACAGAATTAACTGCGGAACTTCGTTGGCACTTAAATCACCTTAAACGTTAAAAACATACGAAATGAGCGTAACAACATTTATTGCCTATTAATATAATTAATGTTTTGCGTCATATACGTCGAGGGTATACCTGGAATTACGGTGTTACTGCCGCAGAAACAATTCGGCAGCCGACACACATCTGCGTTGCAAGGCGATGCTGCACTTCCAACAAGAGGAGTGATGTCGCTTGCAGGAAAACTAAAAAAAAAAAAACACGTGATGATAATAAAATTTTAATTCATTCAACGCAAAAGATCTTTTGTGGTTAGTAAACCTTTCTCGTTTTGACAGATTGGGTGCAAAAAATCGTAAATTAAAGTGTTTTGATCGAATTTATCCTGAATGGATTTGACACACCTCGATGCAATTGAACTAGAGACTAGAAAATAAGTTTCAGTGACCCGACAGTTGCTGACACAGTCACTGTACTCGTTGTTTACGAGGCTAGTTTACGAGGAAGTCGTAAACAGATAAATGGCAGTCAATTGTGTAATTTATTTCAACTAGGAGTCACGGTTGAGGAAGGTTGCCTTTAAGTATTTATAATTCCAAGTGTTAATTGAATCCCTTAATAACCGGAACTATTTTTTTTTTTTTTTAAGTTTGTGATTTATTATTTAATGCTTTCGAGGAACCTACCTTTCGTGGTCGAACTGAGTAAACTGGTCCACATTTAGAGGAGGCCGGAATGTTGTTGGTCGAAAAGTGGACATCGGTACCAAAGGTCTTCTGGTGGACGTCTGTATATGGACGGGGAATCTCAGACCGGATCCTTTGATTGGATGGAACTGTGTGGATGGATTGGTCGTCGTGATGGCGTTCGTTTCTGGCTCGAATGGCGTGGTGAACGTAGGGTGCCACGAAATGGAGTTTTCAGTTTGTGTATTAAAATTTGCATTGTCGTCCGAGCGAAACGAGTCGTCGTCTTCGATCCCCTGTGACGGGTCCTCGAAAAACGTTGACGGGGGCTCGTGACTCGTCGTTCGACCAAATTCCGTATGTCCGAAGTCCTCGGGTCTGGCCGGGGTCATTATGGAATCAAATTCTTCGCCCGTTATACTGTCATCGCGAAAGTTATGTTCGGTAGTTGACACTGCGAAGTGGCCTTGCGATGCAGGTTTCAACGACGGACTGAATTCCGGTGTGGCTACTGCTTTGGGGGTCACTTTGACCGCCGAGTTTGGAATGAATGATTTCTGGGACGTCGACTCTTGTTCCCTAAATTTAACGAACGGAGTCAAGAATTTATTCGCGGACAATTCGCCGTTATTTGTTGGTTTTCGCAATATTTGGTGGCGCGGGAACGTAGTTTGTGTTGTGGTTTGCATCGGGAAATCTATCGGTCTCGACTGCCACGTGGTTTCTTCTATCAGTTCCGGTTTGGTGAAATCCTCGAATTGTTGGCTGTGGTGATGCAGCGGGATTTGACTCGCGGTCGAGTGCAACAGGTCCTGCGAAGTGGTCAACTCCACACTCGTTTGTTGATTAGTGAAATCCGTCGAGTGCGATGTTTTTAAATTGAAGTCTTTGGGACTCAATGTCGTCGAGTCGAGTCTGTGCGACGTTCTGTTTACTTTCAACGGTGGAATGAAGTACATGGGCGAGTGGTTTTTTGGTAAAAATGGCGGCCTGGGTGGAATAATGGCCGGGTCTGGTTTTTTGGTGAAACCGTCGTGGAAATTGTTCTCGTGGTTGTCGGATAGAAATGGTGGAACGATTACACGATCGGGTCTTTCGGTCGAATCTTCTTGCGTAAAATGGACCGAGTTGGGGGTCGTCGAAGGCACGAAGGAGTGCGTGAAGCGACTGTGGTCGTTGCTAGTGGTGTGACGAATAGGGGTCGTGTGATGAATAGGGGTCGTGAAACTCGGGCGACTTGTAACGTGCGCGGGCCTGGTTAAGATCGGACGCGCGGTGGGTCGCTGCGTGATGGGTCTTTCGACCGGAACTGGTTTGTGCAAGTGATTCGGCCTTTGCGCAGTGGTTAATCTGGGTTTGTCAGTTGGCCCGAAACTGTTTTCATTCTGGTGTCGATTCGGCCTGAAATCGTCCGTCTCCACGGGCCTGAAGTTTTGATTATCTTTAATCTGATGATGATGAAACGGTCTATTGTCTTGGTTTTGTGGCCTGAAATTGTCGGGACGTGGTGAAGAATGATGGTTGAACCTTTGGTCGTCGAATTGTTCATCGGGTTCGGTGAATCTGCTCGGGAAATCGAACGGAATCACGGAAGTAGAAGTGGACGGAATAAAGAATTCTTCTATGTCCAACTGGTGGTGATTTTGAGGTCGCGGGGTAGTGACGGGTCTGGAGTGAGCGTTGGTCGTCATATCTGGTTCAAAATGTGGATTCTGAATCGGCAATCGTGTAATTATTTGCTGACCAGTTGCGGGATGAAATATTTGACGTGGCGACTGAGTAGTGTGCGGAAACCTATTGAAATTCTCCAATTGGACATCTGGCGTGGAAGGAAATCTCGGTCTCTTAGGATTCTTTTGTATCAATTGCATGAAAGCGTTCCAACCACTCTGTCCCTCATTTATCGGAGGTCTTTGTGAGTGTGCTTGAGTTGGCTCCAATCTGGGTCTTTGAAAATGTTGTTCAGGAGGGGGCTCGAACACCACAGACCCCGGTTCGATTTCTAATTCTTCCAGTTGGTGAATCGGTCGAACCGGTCGTTCTTCCGCAAACCCCCATGGCCGATTAACAAACTGATTATTATTATCATTGTTATTGTTATTATTATTATTAACCATAGCTTGAGAATGGTTAAATCGATTAAAATGTAGACCGGAGAAGAAGTTGTGGTGTTGCGGTCTCGGTCTAAACTCGTGGACCATTTGGGGTCTGTGAGTATTGATCATTTGAACATTTCCATTATTGACCAAATGGGGGGTCCTGAACGCCTGCTGCGGAAAACGAAACCTAGTTTGTTGGTGTTCGTGTTGATTAAACAACGGTCTTTGGTGATGCAACAACGGTCTATGTTTGGGCATTTGAGGGCGCATTTCGACTTTCGTCGGGAACACGGGCTGAAACACGATCGGATGGAAACTCATGAACATGTCTTGTTTCCTATTCTCGTTGCTCATTTCGTCCTGACTGGAAAATTGCTCCTGCTGAAGCTCGGGCGCGAACACCGGTACAATTCCACCCCGCCCCGGATGAATGACAGTTATACCGGTGGGCAATGAAATTCTATCGGAAATCTTGTCCTCGTTGCTGCTGTCACCGAGATTTATGTCCCTTTTCCCTCTTTGGCCTCCAATTAAGTCCACCTTTGTCCGGTTACTTTCGTTACAACTCCCACACGGCTCTTTATCACATTGTTTACGCGTACAAGTTTTGGACACGGTTTCGATCCCCTTCCTTTCATGGTTGTCTGCGATAAACTCAGTGACCTCTCCATCACTCCGAGCTCGTTCGTCATGCGGAGAGAGTGCTTTTCCGCCTCCACTTGACCTTGATTTCGTTTTGGAAACATCCTCCTTCCTCTTAATCCGCTCGGACGCGTTCTCCGGCTTCCTAGCACGTTTTTTCGCCGTAGAATTGGAGAATTCGTGTTTATTCTCACTTCCTGCATCACGTTTACCCTCGTTCCAACTCCCGCTTTGACCCGATAAACGTTTTTTCCACGAGTTTGTCTCGTTCGTAATATCTCGACCAAGAGTAGAGTTGTAAATCGGTCCTACCTTTTCGTCATTTGTCCCGTCGATATCGTTAATTAAATTTAACTCGGCGTTATCTCGCACGTTCAGTGCGGTGTCTCTGCCGGCACCGCCCGCAACTTTGTTCGCTCGTCCGTCGATCGAGATGCAATCGACCGAGAGGCAAAATAGTAACAACACACGGCATCCAAGGCCGGAAATCACCATCGTAGTCTCATGAGCAGCACGCACCGTAACGCACCAGGATCTTGTGTGCAGTGGTTCAGCAACGTCTGTTTCCACTTGCCCAGGAGTTTTTCATGTAGGTCAATAGCATAGTGAGGCAGGTCACTTTAGATTGAGGGCACCTTATCCATTTATGACGTGATTTTTTTTACCGCCGTGCGCATGTGTGGACGGATACAAACTTGAATTTTCTTAAATCCACGTAGGTGGAAAAAGAAAGATGGAGTTTCACTTTTATTTAAATGTTTTTTTTTTTTTTTTTTGTGGAAATATTAGGGAGATTTTAAATGTCGATAACCTTATTTGGTTGAATGTTATGTCAGTTTATTGACATTTTGTTTTTTTTTCATCAATTGGAGGATCTGTGATTGATGGAATAATGTGATTTTTGTTTTTGTTTTTTATTGAAGGGTTATAAAAAGGTGTAAACGGCCTTGTTGAATGGAAATGACTACTTTGTAATATGTCTTTGAGGACACTGGATGTTAAGTTGTTGTTGTTTAGTCAGAACACACCGTGACTATGGCTCCGAGCCAAGGTTCCACTAGACACGCCCTTGGAATGAATGAGTATAAAGGTAAAAAAAAAAGGAAATTGAGTAAAATTATTTCCGGATTTGTGGACAAAGGATTTCAAAAATAAATACAAGGACTATTGGAATTGAATTTCTAATTCGTTTGTTTTCCTTTTTTTTTTTTTGTGGGTAATTTGGAATCCATTTGCTTTTAAACTGAATTATTTAGTTTTCTAGGTCATAGGTTACATTTTCATTTTTTTGGTAATTTTTTTTAAGGGAAACTTTGCACACGTTTTAATGATTGTGTTTTTTAAGCGTTAAAACACGTTTAAAATCCTATAATCAGTGGATATAGCCAAGGTTTTACGAGTTTGGCATGTTAGGTAATAGTTTGTAATGGAAATAAAAACTTTATCTAAAAAATTAATATCTTGTTTTTAATTCAGGTAAAATAATAGATAAAGCTGTTAGTTATCATTTACAAGCTGGAATATCGTGCGTTCTCGGAATTAACCGGACATGTTGCTCAACCAACTAAGAACGGCAGTATTTAAAAGGCGGTTTTTATTCTAGGGATAATAATTAACCCATTTTAAGCGTAAGTTTTGAGTTATAACAAAAGAAAAGTGTCAATTAATTAAAAAGGAATTACAATTAATGAACTCACTCGTTTTTGCAGATTTAAAGTCATCTAATAACATTAAATCGCAAAAAAGATTCGCGAAAAAAGTAATCGCGAATCATTACATCGCGAACCGAGATATTGCGAATAATTACATCGCGAACCGAGATATCGCGAACCGAGATATTGCGAATCGGTACAATCGCGAACCGTAATTGCCGCGAACCGTAAATGCCGCAAATTCGCGGTAGCTTTTTTTCGCAAAAAGTTTACCGTAAAAAGTAACCGTGAATTGAATTATCTCTAAATTATAATTTCGCGGTTGTTTTTAATACATAAAAGTAACCGCGAAAATTAATTGCGAAAATCCGAAACTTTCGAAATTTCTAAAAATTTGCAAATTTGAATAAAAAAAATAAAAAAACGAAATGTTATATTTATTTTCCAATAAAACAAAATCGTTTTGGATGGGAATGTGATCCCACCGATGCTTGAAAAAATATTATTTTACGACTTTAGTGTAGCACACCCGCAAAAATCACGGGTGTGTCGCAGTGAAGCATCGGCGGAATTGCGCTCGCATTTGCATTCGAAACGCTTTTTCGCGATAACTTTTTGCGGTTACGTTTTTTTAAATGTAAAAGCTATCGCGAATTTTGAAATTTTGCTGCTGTTGACATTCGTGGTTTTACATTTCGCGATTACTATTTTTTGCGGTAGTTTTTCTGAATTTTAGCGATTGCTAAAATTCGCGTTTTTTTTTTCGCGATACAAATGTGGCACTCATTTAAATAGTGACTACAAATACTTAAAAAGTAATTTTTCATTTTTTTTTAACGACTAGTCCTCATTTCTTCGCAAAGGAATTTCCGCTATTTATTATTATTATTTATTTTTATAAGACGCTAACAAGTTCATAATTTTAAACTCATTTGAAATAAATTGAGAGGGAAATGTGGATCATCTTCTCTAATTACATTGTAGTTTTTCACACAGTCAGTAAAGAAGAAGAAAAAAAAGCTACTTGGGGGATTTCTCCAGGGAATTAAAATTTCTAAACTTTCACTGGAATTTATAAAACTATAAAAAAAAAAATATATAACTTAAAAAAAAAAAAAAAAAAAAAAGAATAATAATTAAAAGAATATAAATAAAATGTTGATTAGTTTCACGGTGGTCAAAATGTTAGAAAGTTTTAAAATAATTTAAATTTATTTGGGCACGAAAAAGTCCCGCAGTTTTGTTCCATTTTAAGCTTCACTGACTGCTCCACTTTCCAGTACCTGATACTATTCATTAAAACTATTTTTTTTTCTTCGTTATTTCTTTATTTATTTTTACAGTTGTGGAATTCATGTGACAATTTAATGTTGCTCATTTATCTGATCCGAGACCTATTAAACTAAAATGGTCTTACAGTGCTTGGTCAATTCCGGTTATATAAAAAAATCTATTTGTATTCACTCCACAGCAGACAGATCTTTTAACATGTGAAGAAATGTGAAAGGAAAGGTTGACGTCAAAGCTCAAGTAATTTGTGACAGGAAAAAATTAATTAATTGGTAAAAAATTGCACAAAAAATTGGCCAAACATTTATTAATATATTTTAAAAATGTTATGCGGAGAAGCCTAATCGAATTAAGAATTTACTAGTTTCTTTGTGAGGGTTGAAAGGCCCGATACAATTAAGGAAATAATTAAAAAATTGTTGAGAATCTAATGGACATAAATTACCTGAATTCACACATAACTGTTAACTTAAATAAAAACTAAAGAAAAATCTATTTTAAAAAAAATATTTTAATGTGTGAAAAATAATGTGTTTTGTAAATAGTTAAGTTATGGAAGTGAAGTGACCTAGGAAATATGGAGTTCAATGGTTTTGTAAACTTTAAAATATAAAAAAAGTGGACAACCATTGAATACAATTGAATACAAGCAAGGAAGCGATGCATACACAGAGGGGAAAATGATAAATAACCGAAGCAAATGAATTTAATGGACGTATTTATAGGAAATAACCACTGGTACTAGAATGAAAGTCTGTTTGGTACGCAAACTTATTATTTACCCAACAAATTGCTCTATTTATTCGCAAGAAATTAATTTATCCCAAAGTGTTGGGTCATATACCGAATTATTCCCACCAATTTACCATTTATGGTAAAGGTCAGCGTGCAATCAGCGAGCGAAGCAATGAATTCAAACTTAGCATTCAAGGACTTTCAAAACATTGCATTTCAAGTAGGTGAGCATCCAACTGCTTTTTTTATATCTAAACATAAATTTTAATTAGAATAAATGATTATGGTCGGTAAACTTTATCAATCAATCATTAACCTTGCAGTTCCTTGTACCGCACGATGGACCAGTTGATGCCAGTTGATGATTTTACGACAAAAAAAAATTATTAAAAATAATTGCAAAATCAACTTTTAGTGTTAAATTTGACGTTATTGTTTATTTCCTCACGTACGAACCAATAGTGCACGCTACAATAGGTAACGCGCCTTTGTCTTCGACTTATCCCACTTTATAAAGTCACAAGTTTATTAATAATACATATTGTTTTTAATGAAATACGGATCAATAGACCAGTAGGTTACAACCCTTCATTGTGCATCTCAAGGTCAATCAAACGAGCATTTATTTCCGTTACAATTGATGACACGCATCAAATTCGCCATTAGTCGAGCTTACCTATTATCTATTAAAAACAAACGTATGAATAGTGAGTAAATACAGCAGCGAGGAAGTGGTCGTTGTTGTTGTACTTGCACGCCAATTGTTGTCGTAATCATTTGCCGGTTGAACACATTGCATACACATGCGGCCATTTTTGTTCTTAAATTTCTTAGATTTGGTATGAAATTCAGAATTAATCAATCGACAAACCTGTCGATATACATTTTGTTTACGATGGTATTGTTCCTGTCAATTGGAGACGTGTCCAAGGGTGAAGAATTGGGTCTTGTTATGAACGCTCCTATAAATTCAGAATTAGCGTCAGCTTGGATTATGACTTTACAAAGGGCCTACGACTCTTTCCTTATTCTTATGGCTGATATATCCAAACACGCGTTACCCGCGAATTCAACGGCAATTATGAATTTTCAAGTCGCGGCAAAAGTTTGCTTCAGTTTGGTTAAGGGAAAAGTACTAAATACTCTCGAAGAATTTAAAATTACAGTAATAAATTGTTTTAGTGGACATTCTACGAGCGCAATTGCAAGTTGGTTTGGTTTTTTTAATTTTAGGCTAGAGCTGTTAGCACTGCTTTGGCTAAGGCTGTTGTTTTTGGAATTCGGGCTGTGGGAGAATTGGCTTCGCAAGAGGAACGATCTACGGCTCAAAAGTTGGCAACCACAATGGACCTGATGCAGAATGCCTTGGAACTTACATATAATCTTATTCCTCTTGTGTAATGAGTTGATAATTGATATTACAACTGTGGAATATACATTTTTTTTTTTTTTTTTTTTTTTTTTTTTTTTTTTTTTTTTTGCTGCTTAGGTATTCAAAATGAAAAAAAAAAATCTATATTTTGTCGATTTCTTTAAACAGTTCATAAAAGTGTTTTTGATGTTATGACAGTGATATCTCAATCATTTATACGATGTTGTAGTTTAACACCAGATGTCATGGCACTTCATACACACAAAACCTAGACACGATCAAACAAACAACAAATAGTTTATCTTTGATAGTCTAGTTATCTTTTCTGTTTTGATTTGTTTTTATTTCTAGCATTTGGAATTTTGAAAAAAATTCTCGACGCAAATCAGGAATTTTGATGTAAAATACAAATTGCGCGTTCTATTTCTAAACACGTGGAAACAGATGCCAAAAACAGCTTGTTACACGATATTTATTACTCAGTGTCGGTGTGGCTGAAAGAATACATGATTTCTTATGTTTAGAAAGAATAAGAATGCAAAGTTCGTACGTGAGAAATAGAGACGTGCAGGTGTGGCTTGGAATTGCAATTTTTCTTATATAATTGTGACAGCACGTTGCGGTTTTAAACCCCAAAAATTCCCCAATGACAGTCACCCGGAACAACCCCCAAAGACAATGAAAGGGGGCCAAATATCGAGTTGTTTGTTGCGTGTGAGGGGACCCGGAGAGGGTCGAGGGGAGAGTATCGTTGGTTTATCAGTACAACGTGAATTGGCGCTGCAAATCAATGTTGCGTCAATCAAACGCTTATCTGGTTTTAGGGGTGCTGACATTCAGGAAATAAATGCGATGAATTTGCACGATTTGAACAGTGGTTTGCGAGAATGTTTTTTTCTCTTTCGACATATTTACTGATATCTCATTTCGTCGCCAGATGTCAGCACCGTCTTGAAAACATAAATCTGATGTAACTACATCTGAAACAAAAGTTTTTCTGTCTATCCAAATGCAAGTAACATGGCCGACTATGGCGAGCGTGAATATATCGGAATGGGGTCCTGAACAAGTTGCAGAATGGCTAAGAGGTATGATAACGGTTTTTATTTTTTTTTAAAACAACCTACTAGCTTTGCGGATAACGATTCACCCTCAAAGTGTTGATCGTCACCGGATTTCTTTAAAAGTTATTTATAATGGAACCATAAATCTCCATACACTTTTTTTTTATTTACATTTTGTTTTTTTAAAAATTCAAATCTATAAATAAATGGCTGGCCCTGGATTATACGGGCAAATTTCAGTCACTCGTCGCTTTATCCAGGTTGCAATTTCCTGCGTGTGACTCACAAATGCAAACGAATGAATGAAAACTAAAAATGATTATTTTTATTTAAAAAAAAAAAAAAAAATTTATTTCAACATTAAAAATAAAAATTTAATTTTGTTTAAAAAAAAAACAAACAATGTTTTAGGTTTGGATGATGCGATTTTACCATACGTGCATTTTTTCCTCAACAATGCTGTCACCGGCCATCACCTGCTCATGCTGTCCGCCGATGACTTACCCCACCTGAACGTTACCAAATTAGGGCACCAAGATCTCATTGTGGAAGCGGTGGATCTCCTCAGACATTTTGTAAAGATTAAAATTGATTTTAAAAAATAAATCCGAATGCAATCTGTCGGTTAAATTACCGATGCGATCGCAACCAGATTGAAAAACATTAAAATTAAAGCGAAAACTTTGTTTACAGCATTACAGCCTGGATACTGAGAACCTGCAAAGTTTATCATTAAAACTCAGCTGCAAAGCGCGCAGTTTATACAATGATCTCAAACACGATGGCAAACAAGAGCGAGTCACAACACCCATTTTATCAACAGTAGCGAATATTTTGGTATCCGTTAAATGCCTCGTTTCTTGGCTAGACCGTAATCCGTTCCTTGGTCAAAAACAATACGCCGCCATTAAAAATTTACTGCTTCATTTGAGTATTGAATTAGCGACTAATGCAGTCCGAGACAGATTTGCCGAGAAACCGATCGATGTTATTAAGAACTGCGTAAGTTTTATTAATAGATTTAATAATAAAAATTGCGGAGATTTATTTTTAGTGGTATATAAATTTGATTTCTTCTCTTTTAAGTGTTTACGGGTCTCTGACATTTGTGACAAGATCATACAAGAATCGCAAGATCCACTCATAATACAACCAGCATCAATTGATGTGGCCACTGTCAAAAAGAAACCCGAAGATGAATTGGTATATCGCAGTACCGAAAGAAAAATGATAAGCTTTTTAATTTGAATTATTTTCGTAGGGTTTGTATATACATTCGTCGTATTCTGGGATCCACATAATAGGTGAAGTAAAATCAAAGGTAAATCTATCGATTGATTTATATTTTGATAATATGTAATATAAAAATTAATTTTTAAGAGTCCGGCTCAATTGTGTGGACGAATTGATGTGGGCGATGAGGTAGTTCAGGTTAATTACCAAAATGTGGTAAGAATGAGCAGTAAAAGTTAATGGGATGTTTTGTAACACATTTTTTTTTTGGGAAATTTGCAAGGTCGGTTGGCAACTAAAAAAACTAGTACTTATAATGAAGGAAAACCCGACGGAAATTGTTTTAACCTTAAAAAAGAGGCCCCATCATTCCAATATGCTGAGTCAGGTGAAAATCACATCCTTTATTACTATACGCTTTGTTTTCCTTCGCAATTTATTGCCCTCTGCACTCAGTTCCTGTCGCACTTCCTAAACGGACACATTTCCTTTTTTGTATTTCCTGTCATGTTTACGACCATTCTTAATATTCACTTTGCTCATTTGTTCTTATGCTTTCGAGGAAAATAACACCAGGTATTTATTTAAAATTGTACAATATTTATTTGATTTTTATGTTCATCGACTGGAAAAAATAATAAATTTTATTCTACTCGTAGATATTCGCTAGGTCGTTCTTCCATTCCAAGAAATCAGCTGATACGTATGTTCCTCGGTTTGAATGGCAAAGAGAGTTACGTGTGTCGCCAACGACCGATTATAACCAAACGCCGTATTCTCAACCGGAAGACAGCCCCAAGTAAAGAAAACATAAAGAATTTAGAATGGAATTGCAGTTAAATCAAATTGTTGCGCAGAGATCTGCTCGAGGTGGAAGAAGAGGAGGATCAAAGTACGGGGTTTGTCCAGGAATGCACGACGGATGAAAGCATCGCGAAGTTATTTGTTCCTCGTCCACGTGCCACCATCCAGCGGCGTGCCACCGTTACTGGAATTTCGCCAAATGCTTTGAGAGCGCCCATTAGTTTTGACGAGGTTTGAAAATGTGCACCTAAAAATAATACATATTTATATGTTTTTGATTATTTTTGAATTAGCTGTGGCTGCAGGTGCAGAAAGATCACGTTTTGCGCTCCATGTCTCACGATCCGGGTAAATTAAGCCCCGAAATGAATGCCACGCAGAACCAATTGAGGAATTTTGACGCGAATAATGGGCCGGGTGTAGGTAAAGGCGATTCTATGCAAAAAATATCGCCTCGACCAAACACTTGTCTAGGGGCAGATCCAGCCACTGAAGCTAAAATTAAGGGCAATGCAGAATTGTGCCAAAATTTAATTGCCAAAAAAATTGAAAATAATAATGCAGTTGAAATAAAAGATGAGAAGATTTTGAATAAGGAAACAATACCGGAGAAAATAGGTTAGAACGAGGTTTTAAAATGAGTAAAAATAATAATAATGACTTTAAAATATATATATATATTTGTTTTAGATGAGTGTCAGACACCCAAATGTGATAATAATACCCAGGGACAAGATAAGTTTACCAAAGCTGCTAGTTTGCCGCGCTCTTTACCTTCAGCAAAAACGTCGAGTCCGAAATATGAAACTGTGAGCAATCCAAACTTGTTTACGGAATCGTCACAAAGGTAGTTTAATCTTTTCGAAATTACACGTTTCAAAGGTTTTATTTAATTTTAAATTTTTGTAGTTACCAAGTTATAATTGCTGGTGGTGTGCCTCACAAGGCTCCTCCGAGTAAAGAAGGATCATCGCCAAACGAAGTACGTTGTTTACGATGTAACGAATACATTTTTGTGTTTTTTTAATTTTTGTTACTTGTTGAATTTTTTTTTAGAGTCCTGTGTTGAGACGCAAGGGCAGAACTTGGGAGTTTGGTACGCGTTAATAGTGAGGATTTTTGTCACTGTCACTAAATCTCGTGTAATTTTCTATAGCAAATCGTCGGGTGTCGTGTAAGGATTTGGGAATGGGAGATTGTCAAGGCTGGCTTTACAAAAGAAAGGAAATTCGGGGGATTTTCAGCGGACATCGCTGGATCAAGCGTTGGTGCGTGCTGAAAAATCATAATTTCTACTGCTTCATCGAAAAAGATGTAAGGAAAAGCAGTGAATTGAAATTTACATTATATACTAACAATATTATTCATTTATTTAGGATTTAAAGGCCGAGAGTCTTATATACTTACCTGGATTTAACGTGAGCCCTGCAACTGAAATTAAAACTAAAAAGCAGTAAGGAGACCTCAGATTGAACTAAAACATATTTTATATTATTGTTTTCTTCAATCTCCGCTTCAGTTCATTCAAAGTTTACCACAGTGGGACGACATTTTACTACGCCAGTGATTCGCAGCGAGACATGTCTAAGTAAGGGTTTCGTACACAATAAATTCACTTTTAAAATTTGAAAAATATTTTTGTTTCAATTAAAAAAGATGGATGAATAAGATGGGTTTAGCAGCTATCGCGTACGATGCTTCGCAAGCAGTTACTACGAGTGGATTTGTTCGGCCGGAAGATTCAGTAGGCGTCGAAAGTAAATGATTAATCAATTCTTATTTGAGGTTGATAGTAAAATTCGCATTATATTTGCAGATTTATATTACAGCGAAACTGAATACGACAGCGAAGATGGATCTAGTTCCGTTATAACCGACACCATAACTGAAGCAGAGTACGTAATTGAACTTTACGCTAATTAGTTTAAGAAATAAGGGGTGATTAATATAATGTAGCGCTAAATCGATCGCTTCCGAAGATACGGCCGAAAACAGGAAGCCGGTTCCGTTTAGTAACACGTTACCAAAGATAAATTGGAAATCAACTTTCAAGGGGCGGTCGGGAAGCAGTTCGGATACAAACGTTCGGGAAAAAAGGAACCGGTCCGTCGATTTCCACACTTGGTCGTACCGTTCGTTAGGTCACAGAAAACTATCGGCTCCCGACCACGCGAATCATCCAAAATCGGCCAACATTTCCAGCATTAGTCTCCAGAGTGTTAAAGTCAAGTCCCTGGAATCCTCCGTGCCGGACATATTTACCCAAAAACTGGAAAATCACGACGACAGGTCCACGAAGCAGTTGAGCAAAAGGGTCCACGTTGGGAAACGCGGTTGGGTTTCGTTCGAGAGGAGAATTCACAAGAGAGAACCTTCGAGCGACAAGATATTGCGCACTGCCGTTTTGTCGCCGGCGTTCGAGATGAGTTTGGATTCGTCGCCGCCGCCGGAAGACATCATCAAGTCGTCGGTGTCGGAAATGCTTCGATTGCAGCAGCCGAAAACGTCAAACATTTTAGCCAAACTCGGACTGAGTCCCAGAAACGAAAAGAAAATGCAAAGACGAACGAAATGGTTCGATCGAGACGTGGACTTGGGGTCCAGCAGCACCGTTTCGTCCGAAGAAATTACCGCCGAATGCGGCGAACAGAGATTGGTTTCGTCGGCTTGTCAAACCGATTTGTCGACGTTTAATAATTTACAACATTTTGCTAGAACACTGTCATCTTGGAGCAATAACGAAACGTCAAATATTGACGAATGCGCCAAAGCAGCTGCCATGTCGGACGCTCGAAAGTCATCGAACGCGTCCAATCAAACCACCTGGGAGTACGTGGCGGCCGATAAACAAGGTGGACGCCATTTTAGAACTGAAATGACGGTTCACATTGGTCGAGGGACCGATACTTCGAGCGACGAATCGACCGAATCGAATAGATCACCTCGTAAACCGACCATGGGGGTGTCGATGATCGGGAAAAATCGACGCTCGCCCGGGATGAATTCACTCGACAAGAATTGGTTCGATGCCACTTTGACGAGAGGGAGTAATATTTCCATAGCAACCACTTCGCAAGCCACGCAAACAGATACTGGTAATGAAATAACGTGTTTTACTCATTAAGTATTTTCTATTTCTTCGAATTAATTCGATTATTAACACTATACTAATTGTTTTTCTTTTAAACCACCACTTTTCCGTGCACTCACCTCTCACCCGAATGTAAATTTGCATGACAAATCATGTTTGTTTAACAAAAGATGATGATTTGATTCGACTTTTGCACACTTTGCACACGGCTGAATTAACTATTGATGGTACGCATGTGGGTATAAGGCGCAACAACACCATGCTAAAGCCTCATTCTGATAAACGACGAAGTCAATTGTTGCTTCTTTTGCGATCCCTTCAACGCACTCTTAAAGTACAACACTTGAAATATTTAAAAAAAAAAAAAAAAATTTTTTTTTAATGTTGTGTTGATGAATTTTATTTCTTTTAGTCTAAAGAACAAGATTTACATGCCATTGAAGAGATTTTCTCATCTGGGGTCACAAGACGTACATTAAGACAATGGATTGAACGCAATCCACATCTGTGCCAATCATTTGATCACTCATCATCTGATTTTGTAGAAAGCGATTAGTATTTGTTTTTTTAAATTGTATAATACAGTTTTTAGTAGACATTCAATAGATTATATTAAAGAAAATCGAAAACCGTCGTACAAAAACGATATTTTTTTGTTTTTGTTTTGTTTTGGCTTACGTTAGAAACTCGTAGGCCGGCTCTGTTATAAGTTTAAATTATGAAGTTTATAACATTGTATTGTGTTAGTTGTTAATACAATTGCGCGCTTTCACGATTCTTTTGTTGTAATTCATGTATGTTCAAAACGAGTAAACGACGTTTACATTTTCCAAACAATTCGATTTGCTTTATTTATTTCCAAGTTTTATCCAAATATATTTTAATTTCTTGTTGGATAAAATGTGGGATATTGAAAAAAAAAAAAATTATGTGTGATTTCACTTCATCCTTATCCAGATTGGTTATCTGATTTATACTTTGAAGGGGGTGTAAAAATCCCGCTCGCTGCCTTACCGAGGCCACCCCTGGGAACACTTGAAGTATTATTTCGTGTCTAAGAGCGCTGCTGAAAGAGAACTCTGGTAATTAGTTTATTTATTGAGTGTATCTTATCTGTTTTTTTTTTTTTTACGTTTGATCGATTTTTTACTAACAAGTTGATGTACTGTAATTAAGTTGTCGGACGGGGTACGTGACAATCCAAGAGGTAATGGTGTCTATAATATAACTAGAACACGCTTGAATTTGTTAATTACAGTTGGGTGTTTATGTAAATGACTTCATTCACTATTCACACGTTTTATTTTACTTTTTTTTTTTGGTTTATGATTCACAAATTATTACATAAATAGTTTGACATTGATGGAATACTACGAGAGTTTTTCCCCTCTTTTTTTTTTTTTTTTTTTAGAGGAGCTAGAATTGACACATTGTGTCGCTTGAGAGATAAGTTAGGACGAAAATCCAGTTCACACCGACTTGACTTAAACACACGATCAAAGCGCTGCCATGTTTTTAAACAGGATTTTTTTTTTTTTTTTTTTTTTTGTCTTCAATATTTTAAATCAAACTCATTTCATCTCGCATTCAATTGCTTTACTTTGTCAGATCACAAATTCAATTTAAGCGACCGAGAAGGGGAACTTAACTGCCAGATGGACTTATCCCCATTGAACTCCCTCGAGAAGCAAGATGCGCCATCGATCGTCCATTAATATGGGGGAGCGCGACCAATGGGCGCGCTACGCCAATTAATTGGAGGATTTGGCTGCTTGTCCACCGCCCACCTGCTCTCTTTTTCCCCATCGCTCCGGCCAGGTGATTCCATTATACTCCCTCCGCGAGACTGTGTCATGAAAAGTTAACGAAACTCGTTTTTATTTCTCTATACAGCAACAATTACACTTCAATTGTTTCTGCCTGCTGAAATTTATGTGTAACTATTTATGTGTAATTAGCATTAATTTATACTGTATGGAAAACAACAAAATTCTAACGTGTTTGATAATTATTTTGCGGATTAGTGCTACCTTCTGGCCTTTTCAGCGGTCTAGTTAAAGGGTTAAGGGCTTAGCTTGTATCAGTGGTTGAAAGGTCGTTTAATACTTTATTTGCATCTTTATAAATTGCACCCAAAATGGGGAGCTGCACCTGCCGTTCGTGTAATGATTTACACAATCGAAATCAGTGACATCGGATCAACTTAGTTTTTCTGGGTCTAGACTCTCGACTGATGAACAAAAAATGATTGCCTTGCTGAGAAAACCCCAGTTATCGTCAATAACTGGGGTTTTCTCAGCTTAGTGCACAATAACTTATTGTCGATAAACAACAATATACGGCTACTGAAGAAGAAAAACTCTCGTGTAGATTTATGCGTAATTATGAAATGATTTTTTTTTTAACTTCAAAAATTGAAAGATTGATTATTACGTATAAAAATTATAGATAAACGCAATGCAAAATATACACGGCAATATTTATCGTTGTACTTTGATGCCTCGGTATAGCATTGCATAAAATTTGTAGGATTTGTGTCATCTAACTTTTCTTCGTTCTCGATTTTTGATATTTTTATTGTTGTTTTGCTTTTCTTTTTATGTGTATGGTGCTGTTTTATTACCTGAAGAACGAGCATTAGGTGGTCTACTGTAGGATAGTGCCCGGGTACGGTTAGCAAACGCAGTCTAGAGGGAGTTGTTATTAAATTAAGTAGCAATATGGAAGATTCGATAGCTTTTCCAGAGAGCTGAGCCGTCGTAGATTGGCGGATATCTTTTAAAATTGTTTTTCGTGATTGGTATAAATTTTACCTATTTTTTTTAAATTTATTTTATTTTTATTTTTATTTTTAATAGAATTTTATGTTTTTTTTTTTTTCGGATTCCAGAGAGCGTAAAATGGTCTTGGGACCATTACAAGTATACACTGGGTTCGATTTCAGGTCTGATCGGATGAGAGGATACATTGATGGGGGATTTGTGTCCCTACATGACTTCCCTGTCTTGCGGGAGTTTATTGTAAATATTTCCTTTTTAGTGTGCTAATCAAGTGCTGATTAACTGCACTAGCATTAAATTTCTACGAATTTTGTGACGTCTGAAGTGTTATTTTTATTTTTACATTTTATTTTTACATATTTAAACCGTATCATCGCATTTACGTTGACGGCCAAAGAGAATGAGCAAGTTCGTTTGCCTTACAATCCCGTTTGTGTAGTATAAACTTACAATTTAAATCCAGAAACTTTCCATTTATAGATTAAGTTTAAACCATTACAACAACGAACGTCGGACCATTTTCAATCCCCCCATCCAAAAAAATTGCAAACAGAAATTGATTTTTACAAAAACTGATCCCTCTATTCATAAAAAATGCATATTTGATCATTTACAAGTTACCCATCAATTATCCGCAATCCTTTTCTTGTTGGCTGCATGAGCAACGAAGCGCAGATGGTGCGTGACTTTATCCTCTCCTTGTCGACTCGCACTGGTATATCATTTCATTCGCCCTACACTCAATTACCACCATGAATTTATCAACAAGCATGGTGCAAACATACACTCTATACACATCACTAATCCCAAAACATATCGACATAGCTCAACACAACATATAAACCCAATATTTATTACACGTATGTATATATATTTTCAGTCCATTTAATTATTTTTCTTAAATTCGGCTTCTCTTTCGACTTCGAGGCCACATATGGCGTTTCGAGCTCGAACGCCGTATCGTTGATTAGATCCGTCACTCGCCAGCTGAGACTGGGGCTCAGGTGGTTGCTATCTTAAATCCCTCGTCTTAGCAACGATTCACGGCATGGCCAAACAAAATGAAATAAAAACAAAAAACTTTTCCGTTTTAATTGATTTTGTTCTTTTTTCTCATTGTTTTTGTTATTTCTGTTTTCTTTCTCATTTTATACATCGAGTACGTGATTCAAATACGATATGTAGCATATTGCCAAACGTAAAATTTCAATTTTACTTAATTTTTTATCCGGCGGTAAGGTGGGAAGAAGTTTACGCAATTGCGCAAACGCCACGTTGAACGCTTCGACGCGGATCCGTTCGCGAGTAGCGTGAGCCGTGCGGTATTTCTGAGTGGCCCGTCTTCGGCGTCGTCTTTCCTCACGTGTCAATGTGCCCACGGATTCCTTGTCGCGTCGTCTAACCGAATCCTTGTTATGGGTCCCAGGGTCGTTTTCGCGGTCACTTGGCTCCTGATCGACAGTCATATTAGGAGAAGTGATTTCGGCACAGTTGCCAGGTGAGCAAAGATCTGTAGCTAAAGGGCCTGCGATCGAAAACAAATTGGAATTTATAACATTTAAGTGCATTCAACGTTCCTACGCAATTTATTGCTTGTTATTCAGTTTATTGAGTGTGATTTCTGTTGAGTTTAGCAAAGAATGATGTTGAAGTTTAATTGGTAAATTTCCACGAGGGAATTTTCACACTCTTGCACGTCTTTCTCGGTATAAGTTTTCTGTTTTTCTCCACATTTCTTTACGAAATTATCCAATTGAATGTTTAATATAACTCAGAAACTGTAGATGTTAATTATAAATTATAAAGTAGGTTTTATAATTAATATTAAACATTCAATTGGATGTTTTTATGCCTTTTCCATTCATAAAGCGATACAGTTTTGCTATTTTTTGATTTTTTTTTTGCATTAAATGAATTAATCTTTTACCTATAAAGACCCGAGTTGCACTAATCGGCTAAGTTTTATCCCATCTCTTTGACACTTCTGTAACTTCTGGTCGCCGTCTTACATTACCGTCACCACAAACCCATTACAAGAACAAGAGTAACCTCTTTCCACACACGTAATTAAATTGCGAATTAAATACCACAAGGAGACCGTGCAAACTCAGCAGTCCAAATGGAGCTGTAATTGTTAGGTGTGGACACAGATTGGTCGAGGGTGCCGGTCCACAATGGCGCACGGGGGTTAGTTTGCGTGAAATGACGACACGTGTACGACATATTGTCAAGAGGGAAAACTACAATGATGTCATCTCGCATCCCTAAATAATCCAGTTTAGGAGAAATAATTTTCTCCGCGGTAATGAGGGGTTCCGTCCCTCGGGGGATTAATTTATAACTTACATGACGTCATTTATGGCCATATTTGAGTAAAGCTCATACTTTTTTGAGACAACATTTTAAAAATTGAAAAAAAAATTTGAATTTACCTTGAGACACTCGTAATTGGAAATATCTTCGAGCCAGAATGAGATTAGATGCTGTGGTCGCAGGAACGGGCACCGTTGCGTCGTGGACCGTTGCGTCGTGGACCTCGTTTTCGGGGGACGATTCCTCCCTGGCCCAAGCGAGAACGCAACTCGAAGCCAGTTTTTCGGGTGATTAACGTTTTGTGTCCGTGCCACGAGCCATTGCATCAACGGACACGAGCGCCGAGTGATTCCGACACTGCGAAAACGGAGGAAGATAAGGGCGGGGCTAAAACCGAAAGGGGTGTGGTCCTCCTCCTACCTGCGAGGCGGTCGAGTGGAGCGGTTTCAGCGTGCGAACGTGGGTCGAAGACGTGCGCATAAGTTGTGGCTGTCGTTTGCGATTGGTCGATCGATGGTGTCACATGATTGAGATTTTTTTCGGTCGGAAGAATGGGTTTGCAATGATAGAATGATGGATGTAGCGGTTTTAATTGGTTGTTAGGAAGTATCAATTGGTATTAGGATTGGGGAGAAAGTTGGAATCGATTTTTATAATTGCAAGTGGTGACGTTTAAATTTGATGTTAAAGCACCGCCCGAAACGAGTGTCGGCTTCACTGCGTGTCTACTGTGATTTCTCGGCGTGAGGCGGATGTATCAATGTGGAAGTTGCCGGATAATTTAGTATTATTTACTTAATCAGACAACTGTGCAAATTGGAATTGATCGAAGGGATGACAGTGATGATAGTAAATACTGTACGTCAAACAATTTTTAATGTTACTAAGTACGATAGAAAAATGAGAGGATGGCGCTGCATTGACAGGAAAATATGTTATTACAAGGTATGTTTAATTTGATTTGTAATACTTATTCAATATTTAGTAATAAATATAAATCGTATCATTTTACAAGTTAACCGGAACAAATCACGTTATACTTTTGAATTTTTAGTAGTTTATTCCAAACTTCCGAGGCAACTTAAACACCCCAAATATTTCCAAGTGTAATGCAATCCGGTATAAATAAAAATGTTGCGTGAATAAGTAAAATATAATGGTGACAAATTATTTTCACAATGGAACAAATTAAAATTGTTCATTATTTTATGGTCGAATTAGTTCGATATTAATTTTATATTACGGTACTTATTTTTCTTTTAACTGTTTGTGCATTTGCGTCACGCAATTAACAAGGTTTAAATTTGCTCTTAACTTTTTCCTCGATGCTTCCTCTGAACAGATAGTCTACCCATTGCAGAGGTTTTATGGCTACTTTGTTTTTCATGATTTTTGCCGAGTTTTTTAAAAGTGGGTTTCCCGACATTGACGAGGAAAACCGCATTGAATTGAGCCAAAAGCAAGTTTGGCTTTTTTATTTGTTTGTTTATGATTGTTTATCAATTGTTTGGCGTGTGCCTAATTTGTGCACATTTAAGTACCAGTTCATTTATTTGAACGTGTAATTTTAGTTACTTTCTTTTTTTTAAATTTGAGCACCGAGAAGGTTTTTTTTCTAAGTACTGTAGCGTCGACGGATAGCCGTACTACGCTACAGTTCTGAGTGTTTTTAAATTTTATTTCGTATTAAAGAATCTAGGTACCACCAATGGCACATGGTACTCATCGAAGCTGCAGATGGTAAGCACAACATGATAAAACAGCTACTGCCTTAGCTAGGTTCTGCATTTTACTCGGGTCCCATGCATTTGATATTTATTCATTTTTGCTAAGTTTCTATACTAAAATAATGATTCCACGAAACATGTTTGTCCCTAAGATATAAAGAAAGTGAAATATTTAGAATGTGTCTTAAAAAAACATAAATTTTTTACTTTTTACTTTTTTTTTAAATTAAATTTTTGTTCGTTCTACGAATTACTGCGACTTTATCCGTCAGTTCCAATATTTGTTATTGAAAGTGCTTTTCCTATTACAGTTGCAATCCGTGATCATTTTGTTCCATTTCAGATGGTTATACCACTCCTGCTGGAGTAAGAGTAAGTAAGACATCGCCTACACAGATGCAACAATTCTTCCGGATCCGTTAATGTTTGATCCAGATACGTCTTTAAAGGAAAATATTGAAGAAAGGAATCTATACGCACACCTGCCCTTCACTGCTGGATAAAGAAATTGCATCGGCTAGTTAATGGGCGTACAATTTTACAAGATAAATACCAAAAACTGACTAAGTTAAAAGTTTGCGCTGATAAAAAAAATTGATTTACATTCTGAGGTCCTTATTGCTGAATCGATGCAAATTAGTAGAGGAAATTGAAGTAACACTAGAACTGATTAACATGCACTTGAAAAATGAAATAAAATGAAAAGTATATACGTATATCTTTTTATTTTATTTCATTTTTTGAATGATGACGAAAAATAGTTTAGTGATTTTTTTAAACTTAAAAAAAAAAAAATATTTTGTTCCATCATATTGCAAAAACAAATTTAGTAGAATTGAAAATCTGCGCGAATCTATGTATTTAAGTTATTTTGTGACGAAAAATAAATTTACTTTTGCTGTGATCGGGATATCTTCTCTAACCAAAAAAACAGGACTTCACGCGTCCTTCTCATCTTCGACTGATAAGGCTTCAACCGTGTTGCTTAGCAACTACTAAATCTTCTATTAGAGCGTCGTTAAATATAATAATTATTAATTTTTTGTTGCAGCTTTTTTCCAACAGATGACGGCTCGAGACCATGCAAATGTGAGCGCGCAACAAACAAAAATTTGAATTTTCTGTTTTTCAACATCGCCTATTTCATTAGTTGATTCGACGTCGAACGGAGCATAGACTCGGCATTTCACGTGAGTAAAATGTTCATTTAATTTTCTCTTTCTTTATATTTTAGTTTGACTTTTAATGCTTCTTTTGAAGCTTTCTTTGTCAATTGCTGGTTAATTTAAAAACGCTTTTAGTGGTTAATGGTAATATTTTATGAATATTGCAATTAATTTGCATTAACGTATGTATTATCGGCTTATTTCTATTCTTTTATTGCGTAATTTACGCTTTCACTTTATTTTTGTAAAAAAAATTCTCTAGTGAATTAATTAATTAATTTTGCATTTCTAAGTTTTAACGTTGCATTTCTAGTTTTTGTACTTAACCCCTAAGTTATTTCTTTTCTTGTAGTAAGTTAAAACTGATAATTTATATTTTTAATTTTTAGGTTCAACTGGTTAGTCTACACTCGACCTTGTATCTAATGACGACTTGAACAAATTCCTCCGAATTGATTGTTAATTAATTTTACATAATTTTTTTATTATTGTAAAGTGTATTTTATGTTTTTTTTTTACAGGTTAATAAATATAAATTTTTCTATCATCAGCAGGAAGACATCGTGGGACACTTTTGGGGGCTCAGAGCGTGGCAAACTCTGGGTGGTAAGACCGATGGAGTCTCTAAGGGGATGTTTACCCGAGACAATCCTTAAATGG